>VZRN01004857.1:3234754-3263832 GCA_013397935.1 Dasyornis broadbenti
CAGGCATCCACCCACTCCGGTGTGGGCACCTCCCCAGGGGCTGCGAGTGATCTCAGCATCCCCCATAGACCCCATGGACTGCAGGGGACAACCTGCGCCACCACGGTCCTCACCATGGCATGCAGAGGGTTCTTGGCTCTGGCACCAGGAGCACCTCCTCCCCCACCTTCTCCCCTGACCTTGGTGTCTCCATGTTGTTTTCCCTCACAAATTGTCATCTCCTCCTCCTCATCTGGCTAAAAAGAAGTGCATGCACCCATTGTTTTGATTTCTTCTTAAATGTTATCACAGAGGCATAACCAACATTTCCATTTGGCCCAGCCTTGGCCAGTGACATGTCCATCATCTTCAGAGCCTTCAGAGGTTGGCTCTGCTGGAGATGGTGAAGGCTTCGAGAAGCTTCACACAGGAGCCATCTTTGTGGGCCCCACTAGCAAAAACTGGGCCAAGCAAAACCAACACAATAAGAGATTAGGAGAGGGTTGAAGAAATGACCTGTGAGATATTTTGCAGGTATTAAGACCAAAGACAGGAAGTGTAGGGTGCTCCTGCATAGGATATTTTATGGTAAAATTAAAAGAGAAAATGTGTGTAGAATCTTGGAGAAAACATCTTCAGAAATATATATTAAGTGGAAATTATCTCCCAAGAGGAATGATAAAAGTCCTGTTGTTTAGCACATTAAAATTTTCACTGGTAGAATACTAGAAAATGTACCATGGAGAACAATCTTGCTCTAGTGCACAGGAGAATTGGTGGCCTACTAGGCAATTTTTATCTGTAATACATATGATTCTATTTTTTCTGTTCACATTTTAAGCACCTCTTTTCAAAAATGCCTGTTCTGTAGACACTGTTCTAAAAGGGTATACTGGGGAAAGCAAGGGCTGTAGAAAAAAGACAACATTCATTTAATGTGCATTAATCAAATATGCACCCAGTATGCTAGTACTTTCCCAACAATGAGAAACATTGTTGCCTCCCTACACAGAAGCAGATGTTATAAAACTGGGGATAGGAAAAAACTGATTTATGTACAGAATATATTGCTTTGCTTTAAATGGAGTTAGGTCCTTAGGAAGAACTTTCATGCAGGTTTTATAGAGCTATTGTAATATGCACTAATGGAAGTCACCAGTACTCATATGAAAAAAAAGACACCACAGGGATTGTATAAAGAATATCTTGTTTAAAATTATGATTCAGTAAGAGATTAAATCAATTTGTCTACCCTTAAGCGCATGACAATTTTAATTGACTTCAGTAGGTCAGTAAGTTGTTGATGTAAGGCAAGTAATTAGGTAACGTTGGGTCTCACTGGCTATTGTTGAGATCAAGTAAGATGTTTGCCTAAGAGCATAATACAGTACTGGTACCTTCTTTATTTTTGGGAAAGATGCAAAAATGTGTTTGCAGCAGGCATCTCGTATTCCTTGTCAGAAGCATGTCTTCATAGTTCTTTGTAGTAGGACTAGTATTCCTCTTTGTTGCATTTACCCTGACAAATCAATTCAACCTTTGCCTTTCAGTTTTCTTTATAGATCTTAAGTACCCAGCTGTACTATCTGGTACATTGTTAAGTGAGAGGGAAAAATAAAGCTTGAAGTCAGAGTACAGGTAGTTTGGGAAAAAGTAGAGTCCAATTATGTTTGCCAAATAATTTGACTTGAGCCATTTGATCAAATAATTCAATCTTTGTAGAGAATGGTTTCATGATGTATTTTAGAATGGCTGGTCAGTGAGAACTGCCTTAGAAAATGGAAGAAGAATCACACTGGGAAATTTTAGCTGTCTGTTGCTCCTAATAGAATTCCATATGAGTAACTCTGTTAGGTTCGGCTTCCAGACCTCAGAGGGTATTTCTTTAAGCTGGTCAATGGAATCGATTCTGTGTCTACTGTAGAATTTCATCTAGAATAACACTACATTTGGGTTTGTTTGTTTGTTTGTCCACTTTAATTCAGTAATAATATTTAGTCAAATCTTCCTTGAGAAATCACAAAGACACTCTTAAAACTGGGTCTTTAAGTTTAAGAATTTATCTGTTTTTTAAAATTTGTTCTATTTAACCCAATAACTACAGCTGAATTAACATAATTAGTAATCAACTGTACACTAGAAACTCAAAGGTTACCACCTTTCTTCTGCATGAATAGAATGACAGGATATTATCATATTCTTTTCTCTTTAGTGTCTGTTCTGTCATTGATGAGCTCCTTTTCTTTTTACATTGGGCTTATGTTGTTCTTAAGCATAAGTGGTTTAACAAGAGAATAACACAACTGAGTCCTTGGATGTTAAGAATTGTAAATGCAGCTATCCTGATTTAAAAATTTATTTGATTAGCATCAATTCCATATTAGCACATGTGACTATTCATTCCAGTGCTGCCTTTGGATTGTTCCCTAGGCTTACAGGGGTTGTAGGGAAAACTTTACAGGAAATTGCATGCACTTTCCTATAGCCAAGTGAAATGACTTAAGGAATTCTAGAGCATAAATCAAGGCTAATTCCTGGGCATGCATAGCTAGGTGATCTTGAGTTCAAAATATTAAAAAAATAAGAATGTATTTCTCCCGATAGGAGGGATTTTTTAAAGTTAATGGGTGAATTATAGTAAAAATATAATTTAGAAATAGGAAAAGTTCTTTCTGTTATTTAGGTGTTTGTGAAGGAGTAGTTATTTCTACATACAAATTAAAACTGGACTAGAGTAGAAATTGCCTTTAAAAATCTACAGTGAAAACATTGGAAAAATATTAGAAGAGAGTGAAATAGTAAACCACCACATAGAGAATGGAAAAGATTGAAGAATCTTTAGGGTGACATTGTCATACATGTCCATACATGGACTATTTTAAATGAAGACATGTAAGCATCTCTACATACATGCAGGCAACAGGAATTCTTATTTCAAAGTTTGGTATTATGTTTGAAGATAATAAAGATTTCAACCAAGAGTATGTTCATAATATGGCCCAGACTAGCCACAATAATCTTGAAGTGTAGGTGGTGATTATGTATGGAATATAATCAGAGTTGTTTATAATACAGATAGTTCTTTCCTTGAGGGAAAACCTTATTATGTATAGGTCTTTATGGCTTAAAGAAAGAGTCATGAAGATGTATAAATATTATGTGACTTAAGAAATTTAAATACTGTTAGTCACAGATATTCAAGTCTATGGGAAATTCAATTAAAATCTAGACATATTTACATGCTAGTCTTGTGACTGAAACACAATAGCTGATCTACATACTGCCATATTATGCCTGCATAATATTGAAATTTTGAATGAAATAATGAAATGCCTATTTGTTCTTCTTTGCCATACTAAAAGTAATATATCAACCAACTCTTGTGCTCTCAGTATTTTATTTTTACTCCTCTCACTCAGTCATAACTGGCTCTCAACTATAAAATAAATTTATTCCTTATTCTGTTAGTTGGAAGTACCTATGGTAACAGTAAAATGCATTTAACCTCATTCCTACAATCTGCTATTCTTCCAGTAGACAAATCTGTCCCTTAGTCAGTTGTGGTTTGGCACTGAGGGTGAGGTGTGAATGAATCTATGGGTAAAGATGAGGTTACTTGGATTCAGAATATTTAGTTCAGCCAACTCATGTGGCTCGAAGTTGCAATGGGTAAGTTTGAACTGACAGATGCAACTTTATATTTCATTTAATGTTTGCATATTTTCCTGAAGATATTTTTGGTAGCATGTAAATAAAAGTGTTAGGATGTTTCTTGCTAAGCACATTCAGAACTGTGAAGCTGCTGGTGTACAGCATTGTGTCTCAGCACATATTTATGCATTAACAAATAATCTCTTGAGAGAGGTATTCTGTATACTTGGCTAAGACCTTAAAATAAAAACTGTGGAGTATGTTTTGTGCATTGAGGTTTTCATCAGAGTTTCCACAAAGTGTAATACCTGCCAGAAGTGTCTGGGGTTAGTATCCTAGTTCAGACTAATGGGGTTATAGCTGGAGAGGGATGGAGTCTCACTGATGCTAAACCATTAGAGTGCACTCTGATTGCTGTCATTATCATAATCAGACAAACTTGGGCGACTTTCCAAAAACCTTTTTATTGTCTTCAGGTGAATTACAAATTTACAGGTAGGAACTTGAGAGTCTTAGGATAAAAGTGACTCCATTTCATTTTCCTTCAGTGTGAGTAAATATCACATCATCTACTCAAAAAGTTCATAAAAAGGTGTGGATATAATACACAATCTAGTCAGAATGAGAGTAACATCAACACACACTTCAGGTTTTTTTTCTAAATGAATGCTAGTTTAGTTGAACTTAGTATCTCTGAGTTCTTCAGAAAATTTGTATGTTTTAAACACTAAAACGTCTGTGCCTACTAAAACCATATTTGTGAATTAGCACATGTTAAGTTGAAGCTACTTGCCTGATTTTTGGAGACACTACTCTTCTGCAGGTACCAGGCTGTCTTTCTGCTGACAGTAGATCCTCTGAAGGCTGTCAGAAGTTTAGTTTCCTTTTTGAGTAATTTGTACTATATAGGAACATCCACCATTTTCCTCTTTCTTGATTTGAATTACAACAATATTTTGTTCTAGAAAAAAGGCTTACAAAGATAAGAAAAATTAATGGGTTTGTAGCAAACAAGTTCATTTTTGGTCAAGAGTTTTGAACCCCTGAAATTATTACGTCATCACTGCCCTTCAAAAAGTTAATTTCATAATTAGTGGGAAAATTTAGCAGCGGTAGAAAAGTTAGCAATAATACTAAATAAATAGTATTCATATAAAATAAATAGTCTTCATATAAATATTTTTGAGTTGAGGAAAAGGAGTAAAAGATTCATCATAATTCCTGCAAATAAAAACCCAAAAATGCTTCTGTAATTTCTAAATGCATTAGAGAGAGGACATCAGAATATATTTATGCTGTTAACGCTATTTCACCATTCAGTCAGTTATCTTGCTGTGTAATAAAAGACCCTGAAATTAAAATGACCTCTCTTTTCAGAGTGTAACTGTAGGATTTTACTATGAGGCTGCCTTGATTTGATCTTACTCTTACTGAAACGGAAAATGATATCCAACTAATGCATCTGAAGTGGGTTGTTATACCTTCCAAAGCTCTCTTGTGAAATTAATGGCTTCTGCTTCTGGCCTCAATTTTCATCTTATGATTCTCCAATTTCTTACAGCTTTTCTTTTCTTTCTTCTGTGATTTTTCAGTGTCCTTTCGGTGATATTCTACATCAATCTGAAACACGTGCTTCAGATACAGCACATATTTTCCAAACAAAACAGACCCACCCAGATTTGAAAGTGTCAGGAATATGATTAATGTTCTGTGCTGTGTGTAGTAATTGAGGATCTTAGCCTTTTAAAGCTACTAACAGCTTGATCAAGAGAATCGACAGCGGAACAGGATAATGATTGTAAAATGTTACTTTTTCCACTGTTAATCGTCCCCATTTTCAGTCTGATCAACCTGGACAGCAGGGTTCATAGATGAAAGCCAAATAACTTATTGCTGCCTGTAAGTACCCGTTAACCGTACCTCTTACTCAGTCTACATGTATACCTTTTCCTCCACAAAACAGTGTCATACAAATAAAATTTAAAAATGGGTGTTTCTTTCTAGCTGCAAAACCCACACTTGTATTTCTTATTAAAATGTAAGTAATGTGTAATGCAAGCTACTTATTTATATGTATTGTAAATTAATAATGAGTTTCTTTTTGACCTTTATTCTTTATAAAATTTATGAAAATATGTTTTATTTCTCCTAATGTAAAATTTGCTGGTTTGAACAATTTTTTTAAAAAAGTGAGGGCAATATTTATAGTGTAATTTCATTCACTAAACAAACACGAAATCTGCAGTTGCCAACATGATAGATTTCTGATTATGACGCTGTAATACAAAATCATTTTATGTTTAAGAATTCCCTTCAAATCTTGTTTGTTCAGTGTTAACATTTGCAGCTCCTTCCTGAGGAGACTGAGCTCTTATCTTGAAATTAGAGTATTTAGGCTTTATTGTTATATCAGATTTCAGATTCAGGTCTGAACTCTTGTGCTTTTTTGGGTGTATTTACCTCTAAAGTCTTTTCTCTCACATCTTTTTACAGTGAAGAGTAAAAAGAATGGAGATTTAGATCACTACTAGAAATACTATTTATTCAGTAGATTCCATGATCCCAGTTATCTTAAGATTGATTTCATTATGTCTTGACTATGTCAGGTGTGTTATAATTTATATGTGGACATCCTGCAGTAAGGAACCAGGTTAAAACAAGAAAGAGAAATCGTGGTAAAGGTTGAATAGTGAAACTAAGTGATTGCTCCATAAAGAGTTTTTCTGCTTACACTATTGTTTGAGGTAGGTAAATAATATTTTTTTCTTTCATTATAGCATCTGCTGGGTTTTGGTGAGAAGAAATATAAACATTTTATTTAAATTATAAGTCAAATGAATCTGATTTAGCTCAATTGGTAGCTTCTGTAATAGCAAAAATGTTCCTTGTGAACACCTGCTCATCACGGAAGTTTCAGAATGCTTCAACTCTGCTTCAATGCCTTATTCTTGATTTGGACACCGTTCTGTTATTGATTACTACATAAAGCAAAAAATACTTCTCCCCAAGTATTCACTCTTGAATCTCAACAGTACTATCCATTCAGTGCTTGCATTCAAATTTGCTAATGGCCTTATTGTTCCTAACCTTCCTTTTTAAGGCAGATGATTGATTGCAGAGATTGTCACGACAGTATTCGAGCCCACATCTTCAGATCAACTTAACCTGAGATAAGAATGGAGCTCTCTTTGGTAGAAGCCAGGTTAGCTATTTGCTTGCAATTGAGTGTTTTAGTGACAATTGGTGGAAAAGATTATTAAATTCTTTGGCCCTTTCTCTGCACTCTGTCAATATAATTTCCTCTCTTTTGACTGGCAGGTCAATATTTTATGTATTGTTCTCTCACTGCCAGTGTATTTATAGGGGTTTGTGTTCATGTTAATCTTGTTCTTTTTTCTTATTTGTATTCCTTAATGTGTGCTGGCTTTTCTTATTTTGTCACTGAGTGCTTTTGCCCCATCATACATTATGCTTGTTGAAGATTGTGAAATATCTGATTTAGTGGAATTCCTCCCTCTGTCTCCATTGAAAAAAGATTACTCTTTTAAGTTATTTTTGCTGTCTTTCCACTGATTCATCCAAATTTATTGGCCATCTTGAAGTTAGTTGTTTTATTTTGCTGTTTATCTCTCTCCTTTTAAAGGAATATGAACTCTGGAAATTAATCATCAGTCTCATCCAAGTTGCCTTTCACCCACCGTGACATTCTCAACCAGCTAGTTCCTTGGGGTTAATATGAACTCTAGAGCAGCCATTCTTGCATTTTTTCTTTCTAGTTCTTGTTCAACTATAAATATAAAATATATGTGAAAGTATATAACCTTTAAGAAAAATACAGTATTTTTAAAAACTCATCAATGTTTTTGAAGATTTTACTGGCCCTTATACCTCTTCTTGTACTTCTTTCCCAACATCTTTCCTTTTAGTTAGGGTGTGGTCTTTCCACTATACTTTGTGCTTTGCTTGATTTGGCTTGTTGCTATCTGACAAAAATATTCTTAAGCTTCATCTCACCATTGCTAATATTAATTTATTTTTAAAATATTTCTTATCACAACTTGTTAAAATTGTTCTGTTGTATGCTGAGAATAGGGCCATACATTTTCCTGTCAAGGATTTTCTTGATGAGGGATTTGGTGCCATTTAACATGACAGAAGTTAACAGTCTTACTAGCAATGGTGGTAGCAACAGCTGTCAGGTGGTGCTGGATCATGAATCCTGTTTTAGGAAACTCACGCCCATGTAACTCATTTAGAAACTGCCAGAAATGCACTTTCAAGAGTTTTGATAGTAGTGGAAAAGTTATTTTCTGTAGTGTATATATGACATACTTTATAGAGGTTTTTCTCGTACCTCTCAGGGGTGTATTTTAGTGTCAAGATCAGTAGACAATTTTGTGAAAATTCTCATGTATGAAAACAAGCTGCTTTGTCCTGTAATTTGAATGTGAAGGTTATTGCCTGTAATCTCATCCACCAACTGGCATTGACACAGGGGTATCACAACGGTGTTGTCTTTGGGGACAGTTCATGTTTCTGTTCTGTATTCCAGTAACATCTCTCAACTCTTAGGTGCTGTAAGAAAGACAGATTTTTTCATTCTTTTTGGCTCTGCTGGCAAGGTCACTGATTTCCTTGGGTATTGCTTCTTATCGGTCCACTGGGAACCAGGGAAAAGTGAGTCAAGCACTCATTTCACATGGGGCACTAGACAGCCATCAGATGGCCTGGGAGAATCTACATTACTCATTTCAGCAGCTGTTTCATACCTGCTCGAACATTTATAGATGGTCCCTGTACCGTTAGCTAGTGGTTGGTTTTCGAACACGATAGAAACCATTTGGCTTGCGCTGTGATTTCCTGGCAATGCTGTGAGAAATGGAAGTGGTGAGTTTTATTACCAGCATCCCTCATGAGCCTTTAACCAACAACTCTGACGTCTGAGTGTGCAAGCAGTGGATCATTGCATAAAAGAGGAATGATCTGAGCCTGGTGCCAGGCTCTGACCTAAAGCTGAAGAGTATGCTGTTATCTTTCCCTGGAGCTATATAGTCCTGCTCAAAAATTTATTCTGACATTTGTCCTGTCTCTATAGATTAAGCAGTTTGCTCTTTGCTGCAGTCTCACCATCAGAGACTAATGTGCTTTGTTTTTTCCCCCTTCCCTTCAACCTTTATTGTTACCTAGTAATGTAGTAATAATTTATTTACAATATATTTTCTCATGTGCTTTATATATCTCATAATATAAACACAATTGAAAATATACTTTAAATGATTGATGTTGCAGTACAAATAGAAAAATAAAGTGCTTTGGGTCTCTAAAAGTAACGAAGTAGCTGATTTAATACAGTGCAAGTCTTTAGTGGGATCATATGGTATGGTAAACCTTACAGTATCACAGAAAACAATAAAAACCATTATAAAGATATAAACCCCACAACTATTGTAGGTGTTCAAGTGTGAAAATAAAGGCATTGCAATTTGGTTTATTTCCATGATAAATAATGTATATATGGGGGCAAAATCATAACTTCAAAATAGTAGTCTTACCTGTTAATGAAGGTACTTTCACCGTGTGATTAACACTTCTATTTTAGAGTTGTATTGCCCAAATAGCTGGAGGCGTTATTGTTTGAATATTGTCTTTTACTGTGTCAGTGTTTTTTAAAGCCATATATTAATTGCACATGGACTTTTTCTCACATATCTTACTGAATTTAAAAAAAAAAAAAAGAAATTCTTAGTTGTGATATGGTATCTCTGTAACATCATACCCTAATTTTTGTGTTTAGTTGTTTCTTTATCAGTTGCTGAATATATTTTACGTATAATTCTTTCCTGGTTAAACAGGTACAGAAGAAACAATCTTTAAATCCATAGAGTATATATAGAATGTGGAGAAAAAAAGAGACAAGTGTTTTTTCTTTTTGAGCAGGTTGCTATTTCAGTTGAACCTGAGAGTCTTCATGAAGGTCTTCATTATCTATCATAAGATTTTTTTAAGTGTCCCACATGTTCTTTCTCAGGTCAAGAGAAAAATACATGAAAAGCTTTGATTTTCCTCCCTCCTTCCCCACCTCAACCCAAAGTTAGTTTTCACTGAGTCACACTATTGTCACTGATATCCCATTTTAGACCACTCTTTGTCTTTCATGTTGGACATTCCTTTTACAACCTTTGTATCCACAGCTTTTACCACAGCAGTGTGTCATATAACAGGTGCAGTTCAAAAGTAAAGGAAAAGAAATTTCTAAATTGAGAAAAGGAAAGAATTATATTACTGATGCACATCATTTTACAATCTTTAAAAGGAAAAAAAACTGAGGAAAATTTTCTAAGAGAATGAGATGCATGTGGGAAATTTGAGATAATTATTTAATGCTGTTTTCCTTTTGGAAGAACCTCTGTTCAGTCACGAGTTACAGCACTGCTTGCAGAACACTGTAGCTGTATTTTGCAATGCTCTCTCTCCATGTGGATTTTATGGTTAATTTCTGGGGTTTGTTTGTTTGTGTATTTGTTAGAGAATAATTATTAAGCAGATTCAAAGGTGGTGACAGCTGCAATGCCTCTCTGCTGATTGCAACAGCTAGTTTGTGAAATTTGCAGACCAAATAGGTCCTGAAAATATTGTGACAGTTTGCTTGCCGCAGTATGACTTGCTGATAGTATTTGTTATTCGGAAGTGTATGCAAAGTAGGGAGTGACTAGAAAGCAACTATTATAGCAGTACAAATAGCACGTGTATTATAGCTAGCAAAGCATCTTTTTATGTTTACAAGATGTACTTCAAGAGTCATGTTCAGAAATTTATTATCAAACAATATTCAACGTTATTTTTTTCCTTTGTGAGTATTTGTCCAGTCATAAATGACAGAAGATTATAGGAGATTACAAAGTGGCTGAACAGAATACTTTGTCACACATTTGCTATTTCACACTAGTAGTATTTGCTATTTGTCACATGATTTGTCAAAGTTTTTAAATTCCTGGTGTTTCAAATCTTTTTCACTTTAAATTTCATTTGCTATTAACGCAGATGTCTTTAAGCATTCTATTGGCAGAATGTGTACTTTTCTATTTGTTACACGTCTGCTATTTGAACTTACACTTAATCTTAATGTAATCTAAATAAGCATTCTCAATGCTTTCAAAAAAGATCATCCATTTAATTCATTTCATATTGGGACCAAAAAAAAAGGCTGATAAAATCAGAAGCTGCATTTGAAAATCTTTTTGCAATTCTGGTCTCTGAAATTACTATCTAGTATTTGTGGCTTTGTCATTTAGTAGTAGTGCAAGTACTTACCAATCCTTTTATCTGACTAGGTATTTAAAGTTTGAGGAAGGGAAAAAGAGCATAGATGTTCTGTTCTTTGTGGTTTCTTTTGAATTTGCTTCTTGTACTTGGTCAGTGGAAGAAAAATGCCTATGACCTTAGTCTTGCAGTAGTAATATAGCTCTATAAAAGAAGTGCAAAATTTCCCTCTTTGTCTGGGAGTCCCTGTTGGACACTTTTCTTACACTACCTTTTTGTGATTGAAAGTTTTGTCTCTGTGGGACAACCTGTCTGAAACTTTCCTTAAAAAGTCTGAGACTCAAGTGGTCTAATTAAAACCAAGATTTATTAACAGCACAGAAGCTACTCAAGATTAGAAGAAATGTTTTGCATAGCATATCTAGCCTGACACTCTGTGAAGCTCATCTAGATAGGTCTCCCTAGAGTTTAGTTACAATGAATAAAAATACTTTACATTTATAGAAAAATCTTTTTTTCTTTTTCTTCTCTGACTGTTTTTTTTAGGCAGCTTTGTTGCAGAAATCCTTCCTTCAAGGGACTCAGCCTTTCTTTTTCTTCCTTATATTCTGCTCATTTACATTTATGACCTTTTCTGTTGTTATTCATTTTCAAATTGTTGTATCAAGTCACTGTTAATGTATTTATGCCTTCCAAAGAGAGGTCACCCTCTTCCTGATGACAGAATTCAGCATCCTTTAGAGACTCTTGTTCAAAGTAATTGAACAACAGCTATGAGCTGGCATCTGGTCATGTCTGAAGTCAGGGTTGTCTGTAAAGCCCATGTATGTCTCTGACAACTGAGCAGTCTTGATCAGTGAGTGAGGGAATGATGTAGCAGAGACAGCTGTGGATCAAACCCACGTTGCTAAATGACAGCATTTTTGATCACATTTTTCACTATTGCCAATAGGACTACTTGTCTTTGACAGCTGGAGGTCGCTGAGAGTAACATGTCCGTAAGAATTATTGCTACTTTATGCATTCCAAAAGTGGGTTAAAGGAATCCAGACATGGCAGGATGTTACAAGACCCTTAATTGTTTTATTTATTCTTTTATTTTCCTATTTCTACTACAATGGCTTCAGGAAGATTATGGAGTGATGCTGTTTCACTGAAAGCCATAGTACAATTACCAGCTGTATGAAACTGGAGAACAGGATATGGATATTTTTTTTTTTCTCCAAATTCACTCTCCTTGAAAACATTTTTTTCCCTGACTTTGAGGGGAAATGTTCAATCTGATTGTTCTTAGAACATATGCTCAAAATGATTTTTCCTTGTCTCAGGCCTATTTCTTATAAGAAAGAAGTATTATTTCGTAAACCACAAATTTCAGAACTTACTAGGCAAAACAAACCCCACAATTTATATATTGAAAAATTAGTTCAATTTTAATAAAATTAAAAGAAAATAGGAAAACAGTAATATCATAATGATATTTCTGATTGAGATGAGTATCTTTGACATTTTTCATATGTAAAGCAAGATGTCATTTCTTGGCCATTCCTCACATAGCACTGTTGAATATGTTTAGTGTTTACATGCAGTACATGTTGGCTCAGTAGCTCATAATTGGTGAGTTCATCTCAAAGACATGGAATAAGTCCATAGAACAGTGTGGATTGCACATATATAAATACTGCAGAATCTACCCTGTCTCTGAGCACTGTACTGCTTGTGCTGGGATCAACAGGAACCAAGGCAGCAGCAGGAACTGTCAAGACAAAGCAAATAAGCTGATCCTGTTGAGGTTCAGATTATTGCCATCTTTCTCAAGAGAATACAAAAAAAGTTAGGGACCAGTGACTTAACTTGTAGGTATCCAACTGACTGAGCCCTGGGCTGTGATTAAAGTACTCCTAGGCAGAAATAGAGATGCAGTGTGTTCAAACCAGTATTGTTCGCTATATAAAAATGATTGACATTAGAACTGAACTTTTCAAAAAATAGTTGAATCGAATGTCAGGTATTCATGATACTGGTGCTCTGATTGTTGTAGGCGTTGTTTGTTTAAAAATCCGTGATTCTTTTTCTTCCAATAAGGACTTTATAGTGACTTTCTATCTATATATCTTTTATTTCTTAGATGTATGGTTGTGGTAATCCCTTTACTAAGCACTGAGATGCACTTAAGCCTTGTTTTACTGAACTTCTTATTTTATGTCTTAAGGTGCATCTTCTTTTGAAATCTCTTGGCTATTTTTATATAAATAAGTAGCTTTTCTGTAACTGCTACTAGAATAGCCTGCTTAAAGCTCTGTAATCAAATTGAGATTGCAACTTTTTATTTATTTTTTTTTTATTTTTACGTGATCCACTCATAATAGCATTTGGGGACAAATGTCAATATTACTTTCTTATATAATAATATATTAGAAAAGAAACTTTGTTATGAGGATTAAATGCAGCTATATTTTTAATAGCATACAGTGTTAGACATGGCACACAACTGAACTGGGGGCAGAAAATAAGTGCAAGGGGAAAAATTTTTTCCAATAGGCGTAGGAAGACAAAAGAAAGGTGATTGGGGTTTATTTGAGATGAGAGACCAAAACCAGGGTAGTATACATCAGACAGATAAGTAACTTTGGAATGTAGTATTTTTGTATTTAATTCTTAAAGGTGTATCTTCCACCACAGAACTTATTCAGAGCTGTTCAGAGTCAGTGAAGAGTTTGATCCACTTCGATGAAGTTAAACCAAACCTAAGTAAAGGGTATTTGTGCTGCAACAAACAGGGAAGTCATATGTTACATCCAGAGAATGCCTATATTTAATGGCAAGAAATTTAAGGCTCTTAGTGAAAAGAAGTGACACTGAACAAAATTACATTGATATTTAAATCAATTTAATTAGATCAGTGCAAATTTCTCCATGTATACATTTGAATCTATTGCAACTGTTCTAGAGGAAATAAGTTTACAGTGTGGTCAGTTGCCTATTTCATGCCATTTATGTGTAGATACCACAATGTGATTTTGTATGTACAGTAAGGAAGTGATGGACAAGTCTGTTATATTTCTCTAGGATGAGGATGTAGAAGACCTGCAAAATAATTTTGAGAGGGTAGATTCAAGTTGCCTTATTGGTCATGTCTAACAACTCTCATTTGGAAGTGTTACTGGATTTGGTGCTTTTCCGTGTCCTAAGAGGAGGGAGTGCTGGACTGAGGGAGGAACCCCGAAAGCAGTCTGCAAAAGCCAATGGCGAGGAAGAGGCTGAGGTGGAGGGTGGGGAGCACAAGTCTTGTGAAGAGGGGCTGAGGGAACTGGGATTGTTTAGCCTGGAGAAAAGGAGGCCTGGGGGAGACCTGATTGCTCTCTACAGTTCCCTGAATGGAGGCTGTAGTGCGGTGGGCTTCAGTCTCTTGTCCCAGGTAACAAGTGACAGGACAAGAGGAAAAGGCCTCAAGCTGCACCAGGGAGGTTTAGATTGGATATTGGAAAAAGTTCTTCATGGAAAAAGTTGTCAAGCACTGGAATAGGCTGTTTAGGGAAGTGGTGGAGCCACCATCCCTGGACGTGTCCAAAAAACGTGGACAGGGCACTTGAGGACATGGTTTAATGGTGAACATGGTGGTGATATTACACTGATAGTTGGACTTGATGATCTTAGCAGTCTTTTCCAAACTTAACAATTCTATGATTCTATATACATGCTATAAAAAGGTGGAAAAGCTTATAATTGCTGATAGTGGAGCTTTACTTACGTTTTGAAAAGTGGGAAAGTTGAATTTCTCACAGAATATTGACAGTATTCTTTGATAGAAAAGCATGGGAGAGAATGGGAAAGTTTTTGCGAAATGATTGTCTGAAGGTTGAATTCAAGGATGATACCTATTGCTGATGTATGTTGATTAATGGATGTTTAAGTTATCCTATTATGAACTTGTACCTTTGATGTTGCATGTTGTCTTTACATCCTGCTAAGGCACAACACAGTTTCCTGCAGAGGGTAATTCAGGTCTTCAAAGCTAGACATTGAAGAATCTGAGAGTGAGATAGTATCCCTGAAGGTCTAGATGTCACGTATCAAAAAGTGAGACAAAATGTCTCATTTGACGTTCGTTGTCATTCATGCAGTTTTCATGAACTCTTACATATTTTAGTGCGTGTTCATGTCATGTGGTCCGTGGAGAAGTGTGAAGTATTCATCAATATACATGCATATTTAATAACTACTCCCAAGGGTATCTTCCTCTTCTGGTGAATTGATACATTCCAGCTCCTGTACTTATGAAACAAATCGTGTACGATTTGGCAGTCAGAGAGACTTGCACAGAAAACAGTTCTGGAGGCTGGATAAGATGCTTCACGTTTCCAATGCACAAACATGCATGCTCCACTCTGAATAATGCACAGCCAAAATTTCATTAGACTCTTATCCATGGCAAATTTTTCTATTCTGTCATCAGTCTGGTAATTACCTTCTGTTCTTCTTCCCACAGAAGCCTTCTTAGCTAGATCCTGTGGAGTAACTCTTTGGTGCCAAACACCTGTACAGTCTGGCCCTAAAGCTAGTTAATCAGTGCAAAAAGATATCTCATAGGTCAAGAAGTGATTTTCCCATGGTAGGAAGTCAATCTGTTGCCCTGAAATTGTCACTATTTTTTATTTAGTAAGAAAATAATGACGTGAAGAAGACTAGAAAATGCTCTTTGACACGATTTTTTGACTTCAGATACTTTTGTTATATAAACTAAAGTAAAGCTGCTTTTGAGCATGGACTGATGAAGATAATGTAAAGATAATTTTGTGCATTTCAGTTTTCTCACATTGTAGCTTACCCTTTCCAGAAGAAATTAAATAAAAACTGAATTTATATACAGGTTGTTGTGGTATTGTTGTTACAAGGATCTATCAAAATCACTTGTCTCAAAGATGTATCATTGTAGCAGCAGTTCACATGCAACTATTTGCCAAAACAAACTTGAAAACATTATTCTGACTCAGAAAATTCTGTTCATTATGGCAGCAGTTGGAGGCATTTTTCTGTAATTAATTTTCCTCCAATGATGTTTAGGTTCCAAAGGGAGACTTGCAATGCTTGATAAACCTCAAAGGGAAATGACAACATGGTTTCAAATACTACCTTGAAGAAAAATGTGCTAGAACATGCCTTAGGAACATGGATCGGACATCTTTTGTTTCCTTCACTGTGTTACTTAAGATGGCTAGAAAGTGGACAAAAAACATTACAGAATTCAATTGATTGTATTAAATGTTTAGAAAGTTTAAGCATGAATATGTATTTAAAAATATCAGAAGCAGGATTCCACATTAAACACTTGATACGCAATGATTTTTTTCTCTCTCAAAACTGTGCATGACGAAGACAGAGAAAGATGAGACTACTATTTTTCGTTTTGTATGATGTGCTCATTTACTAGGACAAATCCTCCTTTCTCTATAGAAGCACATATGGCAGAAGGAAGCAAAATAAATCTGGTTCCTCTTTGTAGAACGGAACAGGATGTGGAAAGCTTATGGTAGAGTGTAAGAGGACTGGAGCCTTTCACATTAGGGACATATGCTTGAAGGGGATCCATCTGTACTCCGTGCAGACGTGTTATCAGGGCTCTGTGACTGCACTGGGCAGGAGCCAAGGCTGCTGCTGCTGCTGCTGCTGTCAGGGGCTCCAGCCTCCTCCCAGTGGGGGCTTGGAGTGAGTGAGGCTTCTGCACCCCCCTGAGTGCTCCTTTGTCAAACTGACCTTCTTCAAATCGATGGTTAGTTCACTCTGTGTTTTCAGAAAAGGATTTTTTAAAATTTGTCCTCAGATACTTGCTGTGAGAAAAATCAAAATATCCATTCTTGAGATGAGATCAAATGCCTCCCAGGAATATATTTTCATGGGTGAGTTTTGAACCTCTTCATAGTAGCGAATTTTAATAGAAACTCAGAACAGAACTGTTAGTTTAGTGTACAGTTGTAATTTGTTTTCTGAGCTGAATAGCATGCACAGTGCAGAGCTTTAAACTTAAGTGACAGGCAAGGAGGAAAACAGGAACAGTTCTTACTCTGGAACTTCTCTGTCCTTAAGCCTGTACTTAACATGACGTTATTATCACTTTATTTTAATGGAGAATTATTGGACTCTGGGTGAATAGAAAAGTGATTCAAATTAAAAAAACTAAACTGCATAAAATAGCTGTCATTCACTGACTGTAATTGTCTTTGGTCAAGGATCTTTTGAGGTAGTTTGAATCAACTTTAAAGCACACAGTTGATGATTAAATATAATCTTTTCGTTTACAGGGAGAAGGAGGTTTATGCTTCTTTTTACTAGGTCATCTTGCTTTTATTTCATTTCCTTTCACTTTTCTTGCCCGTGTTGTCATTGTCAGACCCAAGCAATTGCTTTAGCAGAGCAGTTATAATAACACAGGAAAAGAAATTCAATCATATTAGTATGTAAACTGCAGAGCTGACATGGTTTATTTTGACTAGCTACTTCCCTGCTGTTGTCCAGGCATTGATAATATACTTCCATGTATTATTGGAACTGCCACAGCTGAGGTCAGTATGGATTAGACTTCACTACAGTGTAGTAATAGGACGTGATTGCTCTTTCAGTGCACTGAAATAAATGTTTTCATTACTTTAAAATAAATGCATTTGGTGCCTTGAAGGTAAGCAAACCCATAAAACTATCTTTAGAAGTCTTCAACGCGTGTAAATATTTTCTTCTTCATAGTGAAATATTTTTACCCTTTTATTTGCCACAGTTTCTGTCCTGTGCTGCTCTTAATGCCAATAAACACTATTTTTCTCAGGGTCAAAATCATCTTTCAACATCAATTTCTTGCTGTAGACTCAACAGCTCACGATTTGTGTAGTCACAATCTGTTGTGCTGCTAGGCCAGTGTCGTTCTTGGAGTAGAGTCATGGGGACTGCCTCTTACAGTGGAACATAGACAGACACACTCCAGCCACATCCCCATTCGGTTTTAGTCCTAATTGCCCTGGAAAGGAAACTTGGGTGCCTGTGCCAGAGGCAACATCTGCATGTCACTAGCGGTAGATGGTCAGGAGAGCAGAACTTCAGGAGCATTGCAGAGGCCACCTCTTGTGTTCTAGATGTGGTGGTCAGGATGTGTCAGCTGTAATCAGAGTATGAGAAGGCATAATGAACACACCAAATATGTCTCTGTGTCTGATAATAAACCAGTTAATAATAAACTCTCCAAATGCTGACTAGAAATAGGATATATATGGATCTACATCTGGAGTGTAGATTCCTTCTTCCAGCATTGTTGGAATTCTGTATTATAGTAGGCATAACTACTGTGCATGAGGCAGAAGGCATTTTTCCTAGTGGTTTCTTTAAATAAAAAGCATCCTGTCCTTTTCCTGCTTTTCTTGCACCAAAAAAACCCAAACAAACAACAAAAAAAATTATTTTGCAGTATCCACAAGAAATGTGTGTGTCTGTGTTGGTGTGGTGGTGTTGTTAATCATTGTTCAGTTTTCCTTTCATGGCCTGCACAGTCAAGTCACCCTAGTTGGAAACTGTAAGCTCTTCAGGCAGGTAAAAGCCTTTGTTTTCTGTGTTGAATGCTTTATACAGTGTTGGCAAATGCTGCAAATAAGGACTGACTGTAGTATTACACAAAGCAAATGGATTGTTGGGGTAATTTAATTTTACATAGGCAATACAGTAGGGGCTAACTGGATGTAAGTCATTTAAATAGAGAAAATATATAAAAGGTGTGTTGGAGTAAAAAGAGTGAAGTTATTTTCTCTTAGAATAATACTAAAGAAGTAAAATATATAGGTAGTTTAAAGATAACAAAATGATAAACCACAGAAGTGATAGAGACCAAATCTTAATAACTTATTTTCAAGCTCTTTGGTGAATAATCTTTTGTCTATTTTAGTCCTCAGAAGTCTTTGATATGTCTTGAGAACCCTGCAATTAAAGTTGAGCAAAACATTCAGTCACTAAGATGCTCTTATTATAAATTATTATTAGGGGCTTAAAACAACTCTTATTCATAACGATGAGGAGAAGAAACATACCCACCAGTTTGGCCTTTTGAAATGTGAAATTAGTTATAATTTCTTGTTTGGCTCAACAGTTCCATGAGCTGGCCTTCATGAATCATCAGCTTTTCAGTCTATTTGCATGACTGCAGCAAATTCCTGATTTTTCTTTTTACTTTTTTTCCTGTTTCTTTTTTCTCTTCCTTTCCCTTTCCCTTACCCTTTCCTTGTCATGTGAGACTCTTAAAGCATCTTTAAGCTTATTTTATTTAATTTTTTTCTTTTTTTTTTCTTTTCTCTTATTTTAAGTTCTTTTCTCTGCAAATTTGATTTAGCCTTAAATTTAATAGGAGCTTTACATGAGCCCGAGAAACTCCTACTTTCATATACAAGTTTTCCATCTCAGAAAGAACTCACATAGAAACTGAAATACAACTGTCTTTACAGCTGTATCTATATATTTATTAAATTAATGTAATGTGTGTATATATATATGTGTGTAATGTAATATGGCACGCACACATTTGCTGAACATTTTTAGGAATACTGGGGTCTATGTCTCAGGTCACTCTGTGTTTTAGCATAGTGCAGCCTAAAGCTGCCCAACCAGAACAGCTCAGAATTCGCCTGGGTCAGGGATCTTTTCCAGAGAGATGACACCAGTATCATTACTCCCTTTCCCCTAGCAAAAGAAGTCTTTTGAGAGCTGACTAGAGACTAATGACATACTGCATTTTTTGCTAATCTAGAGGTTCACTGAAAAATATCTGTAGGTTATAAAAGCAGATAGGTTGACCTCTTGGAGAGCTAGTTAAATCCATGACTTCCTGAATGTTTAGAGAAAAGGAGAATGTAAGAGAGCTATTGATTTAGGTATAGTTATGTATCGAGTCTATCATGTCAAATAAAATTTCCTGCAAGTCATATACAAGATCTGTTTATAAATAAAGGAATCATTCTGGAAACAACTCAAATGCTGTCACCACTGGAATATGTTATATTTAGCTCAATACTTCAAGCTACTAAAATTATTGTAGTGCTATAATGATGCAATGGGGTAATATCACACTTTATCCTTATTTCCCAAAGCTTTGGAAAGAGTAGTTAATATGCAGATGTATCAAGGTTTTTATTGCCTTTTCTTTAAAATCTAGTAAAAATTAAATAAATTTCAATGAGTCTATTATATTTTTTATCTTACACAGATATTCACTTAGAAATACTTAAGGAGTTATCCCAAGAAAAACACTTAGTATTCCTCATTGACATTGTGAATATAATTAAAAGAACTAAGCAAGTGAAAAAAAAATTGACATTTCAATAAGTGTCTAATGGACCATGGATTTACTAGTCTTTTGTTTGCAGTGATTTTGATCAAACTTGGATCTGACAAGCGTAAAAATAACTCTATAAGTGGGAATGGTTATTATTTTATATTTGGATGTGAAGTAGTCTTATAATAATTGAAGTCCCTTAGAATCATAGAAGTATAGAATATCATGAGTTGGAAGGGACCCACGAGTATCATCGAATCCAACTCCTGGTCCTGCAGAGGACTCCAAGAATCTCACCATGTGCCTGGGAGCCTTGCCAAAACACTTCTTGAGCTCTGTCAGGTTTGGTGCTGTGACCACTTCCTTGGGGAGCCTTGTTCCAGTGCTCAACAACCCTCTGGGTGAAAATAATTTTCCTAATAGCCAACTTAAGCCTCCCCTGACACAACTTCAGCCCATTCCCTCGGGTCCTGTCTCTCGTCACCAGAGAGTAGGGATCAGTGCCTGCCTCTCCTCTTTTTCTCACAAGGAATTTGCAGTCTGTAATGAGGTCTCCCCTCAGTCTCCTTCTCTCCAGGCTGAATAGACCAAGTGACCTCAGCTGCTCCTCATATGGCTTCCCCTCGAGGCCCTTCACCATCTTTGTAGCCCTCCTTTGGACACTCTCTAACTGCTTAATATCTTATGTGGCTCCCAAAACTGCAAACAGTATTCAAGGTGGAGCCACACCAGAGCAGCGTACAGTGGGACAGCCAAAACCACTTTTATATGTTGAGGTTGGCTGTGCTTTCAATTTGTTCTATTAATCTAGTTGAAAAGTGTAACTCACATTTTGTCCTTTAACTATATATACATGCATTTTTTCATCATTTCTGTGTGTATGTAAATGCAATACCTGTAAAGGAGCACTGAAACCACTGGAGGCTGTGTTTGTTTATTCACAGCATCACCAATGTTAGATTGTGTGTGTGTTTGCCTTGATCAATTAGGTGCATCCTTGAGGGTTATTTAATTTTTGCAAGTGCTTTTTTAGTAGCCTCTGTGATAGAGCAAAGAGCCCAAATACTGCTTTATTACATGACCTTGTAGAGGGACCATATGCATTAATGCCAACTTTATTTCCTTATGCTATCAGTGGTCATCTTTCAGTTAGTAACAACTTGTGAACATAATAACAGAGGTTGTGTTCATGTGTCATCCCACTGTCATCGTGGGATTTAAGCTTTTGTAACCCTTGTGTGGTGCTGGCCCAGGAATAATATTGTTGTCAGTCTTGCATGTCACATTAATTTGTGATAGACTGAATTAAAATAGCTGACCCATGGTAGCACATGTATGACTCCACACAATATATGCTACATTTTTCTAATCCTGGAAATAAATTTATGGTAATCAGGGTATACACTGTAGAAAAAGAACAGGGATGTAATATAGAGGTAGCTGGAGTAGGGTTGAAGCTGGTAAAAAATATTCACCCTGACAAGTATGGGCATATCAATAGGTGATGTTGATTAAAATAAACAGTCTGCACTGTGAGATTGATGTCTGCATGAATTACATTTGTATAATTCATGTCCATTTCCTTCAGATTGAAAACTGAAATGGCAGATGATGAAATATGGACATTTCAACATTAATATTGAACAGTAGCATCTTCAATATCCAGTCAAATCACACTGAAGATAGTATCAGTAAAAGAAAACTGTTTACATCAATGTCATTTTAGAAATTACCTCTGCTAGGTTCCCAAAACCATTATTTTACCAGTATTACTGGTTTCCTTTAGAAGGGTCATATTAATCATAAATTCTTACTTTTCAAGAAATAAGCAGGAATTATGACTTCCCTTGATAAACTTCAAAGGGATGTGCTCGCTGATTTAAAAATGACTGATTGGGAGAGAAAATGTTTACTAATGAAAGTAGTGGGTTAACAATCTGTTTTCACAACATATATGACTATATACTGTTTTTTTTTCCTAAAAGTCTAAGTTCAAAATCAGGACCAGAAGAGCACCCCTGTTGTCACACACCATATTATTTTTTCTTCGGTTTATGTTAGTTGAAATTTTTAAAGGAAAAAGGAAAAAAAAGGCAAAAACATGAGAAGTTTGGTGAAAATTATGTTCAGCTGTACAGTGTTTATACTACTGGTGAGTGCTCATTCTCAGCAGAGATTGATTTCACTGGGCAGACGAGTATAACTGCTCATCAATGTTGATAAAGGTTTTGCAGTCTGCCAATGTGATTAGATTACAGGAAGATACTACAGCTACCTCCGTGACTTGCAGTATGTAAGTTACCATATCGCAATCAGCAGCGTCTAAAAATACATGGGAAGTGTACAGTGGTGACTCAGGAGTGACAGTTGTATCTAGTTCATTATTTGTGTGTTTGCTACATGAGATGCCAGCTGTATAAAACTTGCTTCCACTTCTTAAAATGGAGAATATTTCAGCTGATTTTCTCTTATCTGAGAATCCAGCAAATGAACTACTATTTGATGAAATAACTGGATATTCTTCCTTAAGTTCCTGTCTGAATAGAGCATTTAGGGAAGCTGAAACTGTGCTCATCAAATAACAGTATCTACATTTCCAAGGAAATGATGAGAATGAGTACAATTTGGTGTTATCACAAAGTGTGTTGATCAGTAATGTTCTGGAATTTCTATGGCAATAGTACGAAGTTCGCTCCCCACACATGTAGGAAAAGGAGGCTAAAATCAACCCTTTGCTTCACAAAAATCTGTCTCTGGCTATGTCCAGGGTCAACATCCAACATTATATACTTAAAAAAATTCTCAAGTTTTATCCTGTGATAGGTTAGTCTTTCCTTTTTTTTTTTTTTTTTTTTGTCTGGTTGTATTTGAGGACTCTTCTTTGGAAATGAATACATTTGTTGAATCCCAGGCTAAGTCTCTCTTCTGTAATTTCTAACATGTTCTATCCTCACAGTACTTCCATAAAACAATAACACTTTCCACTTTTTGCTTCACTTTCTGCCCCCTGGTGTATACAGAGGAATGTCATATAGTCATCTGTCTCTGCTTTGTCAGACAAACCAAATTCCGTTAGTTGTTTTTTGTGAAATGAGTGTGACTTTCTGTCTCAATATTGCCTTTCCTTGTCATGTGTTCTGAATTGCCTCAGAATGGATGGCTGGATGTGTATGTGGTATCAAAGTGGTACTTTCTGTTCTTTACTGAAAATAGGTTACACAGATGTCTTTCACAGCTGCATCACGGTGATGACTTGTAGTCACTGTGACAGAAAATAATGTCACATTTTATTCTTCTGCTGTTTTGTTCTTTTGGGATGTATGTTCATCTTGCATTGGTGTGAAAGGAAGACTTTAAATTTTTTGTCGTGTTTTTAGGATACAATTGCAAACGTACAATTTATAAACTGTAATAAAAAAGCCTGGTGCATCTTTAAGTACAAACATGCTGGTGATTACTGATGAGGTTTTTAACCCAACAATTTTAATAACTTGTATAATATTTTTAGGGACATCTATTTTAGTAATGTGGACTTTTAACAGTAGTAATTTTTCTATTGAAGAGTCCTTAACGGCACACTTACACTTTTTCTTCTCTATTGAAAGAGACTGTTGTGATAGGCTCTAGTTTTTTTTATGAATTGAGATATTTAATGCTTTACTGGATCTAGCCTTCCTCAAAAAATACATAAAGTTCTTCTCTTTGCCACTTGCATCTGCGGAAAAGGTCTTGAATACTTATCTACAGAAGCTAGAGACATGACAATATGGTTAAATCTATTACTGAACAATTAGAGCTAAATTGCTGGTCAGTCTACGGCTAGGTTGGCCTAATAAAGGGCATGGTGATATAGAGAGTTTATTTGTTAATTTTTCCACACAAATGAAAGAATATTTTTAAAAAATAAGTATTGCCTTAAAGCAGTGACACAGTACACAAATGTAGTCCAGAACTTATTTTTAGTATCTCTTCAGTGCCTGTAACATTGCACAGAAACAACGTATTTTTCGATTGGCACTGGGAGTACTATATGTATGTAGAACAGATTTCCCTTAAGTTATTTTTGAAATTTGCCTTTGACTGAACAATGCTCTTTACCTTCAAATGTTCACTTAGACCCTGTTAGACTCTTAACTTCAAGCAGAACACTAAGATGTCGCACATGTACTGAAGCCCATGACTCATCTTCGAATTGGTTAGCTCAGTAACTTCCTGCTTTTTAAAAATGTGAAAGCCTTTTACAGTTTTCTGATGAAGTGCAGATGCTGCAATAGTGCTCCCAGTCTACTGAAAATCCATCACCTTGCACAGGCTTCTCAAAGTTACCCACAGCGCTAACTCCTCTCCCTCTCCCTATCAGTTCCACTCCCCTGTTGCTGCCCTGGTTGAGACCCAAGGTTTCACAAGTGACTTGCATGTTCCCTCTGTATCTCTAAAGGTTTTAATCTCTTATTGTTCATATCTGAAGTCTGTTTGTTAGAGAGAGTGACTGTAGGAAGGACTCCATCCAGCATTCCAGAAGTTCCTCTTCTTGGCACACCAGTTGTTTTTAGGGAGGGAAAATCTTAACTTTCAGGGAATTCATACTGAGTCAGCATGCAGCAACCAGGATCACAAAACCCAGATTTTTCCCCTTTAATGCTACACAGGTGCTAACCTGATAGTTTTCGAATCTATTTGGAGGACCTATAAAATGTAGAGTAGTAGTCTGCTTGCTGCAATATAGCAGGGACAGGATTGACATGATCTAAGCGACAAAGTAGGACAATCATTTTTGGAATAACATTCTGAGTGGGTATGAGTGGAACAAGATTGCATTTGCTAAGGGCAGAGAAACTGATGTTGCAGCAAATGAGACATGTGATACTGAGTGTGCAGTTGGGAGTTTTAAATGTGTGAATTTCCAGAGATAACAGAAGTAGAGGACAGAAAATCTTGAAAGGAGAAGTTTTTTTTGAAGAAGATACCCAAACTTTATCCCACTTGAAGGTGAAGTAGGTAATAGGCTAGGGCTGTATGATCTTGTGTTGAAGCAAGCAACCAGGACACAACAGCCTAACTGGAGAAGCAATGGTGTTTTGAGAAGATCAAGTCTGTCGAATGTTTTTTGGGAAAGTGGTGAGTTTGGAAAAGAGCTGAAGTGGGACAGCAAGGAAATGACAAAATGTGAGTAGGTTAGGAAGAAGATGACTCAAAAATTAAAGCTAAGACAAGAGAAGAAGAATATATAGAAACGAGAAAAGAAAACAAAAGAGAGCTGATCGTGAACAGTTGAACATTAGTACATGGATATTTGTAAAGTGTGTGATCTCCACTTCTGAGTGTCCTGTAATTTGACAGTTCTATCATATGATATGTGTAGTATTAGATGATATATATCAGAATTGTAACGGGTAAATGTTGCTTGTGAACTGATGTACTTACTAATTGTGATGAGCTGTTCAGGTAACAAATGACATTGTAACAGCTAATATGGTATTAATGGTGAAAATTCATAAAGAATCACAAGTGGAAGGAAAAGTAATAAATGAGGAAAACTAGATGAAAAGACAATAATGCTCCCTTTACAAACCTATAATAATGATAAATGCTGACTCTCAAGCCAAGTAGATCTTTGTTAGAAGTGCTTATGACAGACCAATTTTGTACAACATCTTAGAATATCCTGAGTTGGAAGAGACCCACAGGAATTTTCAAAGGCCAACTCATTTGTTACCTTGAACATCACAATATCTCAAATGCGGATTTTCTAATTAAAATGCTAACGTTGTGAAATGCCAAATCTAATTTTTAGAAAATTTTCAGTATATATAAATTTCTGTTTGTGAGCCTTTATTGATGTATCACTTAATGTCCCATCCAAAATATCTCTAACCAACAGTGGCTTGCAAGAACGGTAGAAAACTCCAGAACTGTGAGATTTAATCTATGTAGTAACCAGATTCTTTTGGCAAGAGCCAAAGAATTTTGCCTTTGTTAATTTTGACAGGTCTATTTCATTGTTATCATCTTTGTAACCCCTATAATACCTACTTTTGGCAAAGGTCTGAACTCACTGTTATGTTAATTGTTTCCCACATATTTTGTTAACATTTTTAGGTAGGTCACAACACTTAGGGAGCTGGTATTTAGGACTTAATCTTATCCTCTTCTTTTACAAGACAGAGAAATTGAGATGCTGAGAGAGGGAAGAATAGTACTTAGATGTAATTACTCAAGAAAATTAATTTAAATTGTGTGGGAGGTAATCCTTGAGTCATCACTGGCTTGTTTTGATGGAGATGTTGGTTCTGTGCATGGATACCACTTTTAGTTTTTTCACTTGTTTTTACTATATTAAATACAAGCTTTTGAAAACATGCAGAAATATTATACACTCTGTGGTAAAAGGTTTAGAATTTTTTTCTTTATTTGTTACCTTTAAGTGTTTATTCCCTGATCACCGGTATGATCAGTAGAGACTTATATTAAATTCATTACCAGAAATTAGATGAGTAAACAAGATACGAAGCCATATATTTTCCTCAATCCTTCTGAAATGTACATTGTTATTAAAATAATGAAATGAAACCAACACAATGAACAACCCACAAATACTAGCTATAATATAAAGGAATATATGTAGAGTTGTTGTTTGCCAAAGATGATATTTTAAAGTTGGTTAAATGGTGGAAAAACTAGTGATGTATCTTAGTTACAGCAGTCCTTAAATTTCTCTCACCAGAACAGTACTGCATAAAAAAGTAACCAGAGATCTTTCAGGATGAAAATTGTTTCTGAACCCTTTGTTTAAGAAACTTAAATATAGAAAAAATTATATATAAAAAAATTGATATCATTCTCCTTCATTGGGTTGTATTTTGTAGAAGTTTGCCTTAGGCCTGACTCTGAAACAGCTCACATTTAATATGTTGCAGGAATCATATGTCCTACCAGTAGTGGTGATGGTATTCCATCAGACCCTTTCATGTGATTTTATCTGAAACAGACAGTGTATTTGACATTCTTGTATTCAAAATTCTAGCCTCTGCAATGTACCCAGTCTCAGGGGTATCCAAAGAACAAATAAGAAGTTACATTTCCTTTGCTTCCCTGCCTGAATTTCACTAAGATTTGTTGCTTTTAGTAAGTTCACACATGAACACATTTCAACAGTTTGAATTAATACAAAGTAGGCTAACAGAGCTTATTGTTGTTTTCCTCAATTGCTAAGACATATATTATGCATTTAACTGAAAAAGTATTTGCTGAAAACTTTTTTGGTTTTCCTCAGAGCTTATGAGACTGTTTCTTTGTCCTCACTTTCTTCTTGCTAGTCACAGTGTTTTCAGCTTGCTTTTTGATAGTTTTTAAAATTATTAAATGAATTTTCATTGATTTAATTTTGAAAATTCACTCACAACTTTAGTGGGTGTGGCCTGCAATCTATCATTCAGTAGTCGTTTAGTTTACACAGAACACTTATTTATGTATTAAGTGCTAACAGTGCAAAGATTATTGCCTGTGAATAGAAAATAAGCAGTCATTTGTGGATAGCAGCAAGGTTAGGTTAAAGCTTAAGGAGCAACAAGTTTCTTATAATTATCTTTCATTTATTATTTCCTTTCTGATCCAATGAATATTCACCAAGGGACTGATAATTTTAACTAAGTGATATGTAGCTGGATGTTAGCCAAATTAGTTTAACTCTGGGGATTGTATGCAAGTGACATACAAGGACAACACTAATATATTCACTGTGAAATTGGTATAAAAAGTGGTAGTAAGCCTGAATGTATGCCTTAATCATAAGTCTCTGGATATTGTCTTAGAATTTTGGTGCTTTTGAATGAACTTTTCATGTGAACAAATGCATGACTGATCTTGTTAGAGATGCCTAATGAATCTTCTGTATACTGTGAAATTCTTGCCAAGACATTTAGAAATGCAATTAACTAATAGAAAGGTGTAATGACAGAAGTTATTTTTGAGGGAAAAGAATATATTTGTTTTTTTCAAATTTATTCTTAAAGGCATTGGTGAAGACAGGTTGTCTTAAAGATGTTTTACTTGATATGTTGTTGGATGACAATAAAACAGCTGCACCATGCTTACAGTAATAGTGAAGGAATAACTCCCCTGCTTATTACTAACATGCAAGTCTGTGGTTTCAAATGCTGTAATGTTACCTTTTGGCTGGTATTAGAGTTATGAGGCAGACATGGTTAAAGGGGTAAAAGGGTTTTACCTCAGTATTTTAATAGGATCCTAGGTGCACAGCTCTTCAAAAGCGGAACACACTGAGATGTGTTTCTTTTAACACATTGCTGTGTTCCAATTATGTTGCAAAACTTAGTCAAGTGTCGTTTCCTTGTCTGTGGATTGTTCAGGTAGATCCCCAGGAGGTCTAAAACTCTCCTCTTTGGAAAAGACAGAATTTAAAAGTATCTCTATTTCCTTTCAAAGAAGTCTGCATCAGAAGTAATATGATTTTTTTTTTGGTCAAAATTTGTTTGAAAGGTGCCTTTCAGTTTCCAAATGCAAAGATAAATATCCTAGGAAAAAAAAAAAATCCCTGTACCATAATCTTTAAAATTAATGAGTTGGTTGGTTAAACTTCTAATCTTGAGCCACATTTGAAGAGAAGAGTACAGGTTGTAGTTCAATAGTTATTTACAGGTTTACTTGTTATAATTATTAGGATTTCAAATGAGAACTACAGGCTTGGTCTTGGCTTAGCTTAATCAGTGAAAGTTTTTCCATCACTTATTTCTATGGGAGCTAAACCAAGTACTGTAACTGACTTGGTATTAGCTTGCTCTGTTCTGGAAAACAATAGCATCTTCGTTCAATTTTTTTTTGTTTGTTTTTTGTTTTTTTTTTGTTGTTGTTGTTGTTGTTTTTTTTT
>VZRN01004857.1:3263846-3332098 GCA_013397935.1 Dasyornis broadbenti
TTTTTTTTTTTTTTTTTTTTGTAGAAGCAAGCAAATTGTCCTTGATGTTTACCATTAACAGTAAAAAGCTGCTTATTTGGAATTGAGTAGTCAAAGTTCACATAGGTAAGGACCCTCTGTAATTTCGTGCTATTTGACTTTTGGTTTTTTTTAAGAGCAGCTAATTTCTCAGGAATTGAGGCAAAATTCTCATTGTCATTTTCCTTAACCCTTTATAATTAACAAAACAGAAGACATTAATATTTCTTTGTATCATTGCTAATTAGATTTGTGTGTGCATTCTGGTGATTTTATAAGTTGTTGAAAATCTTTTCAAGTTGAAAAGACAATTTCAGATATTTTCAGTATTACAAAATCATTTTTTGATGTCTGTTGGTTTCTAGTGTGTCCTTTTGTACTCCATTCTATGTAACAGAATCTCACTGCACCTCAAAATTCAAAAAAAGAATTTGAATGCAGGTTCTCAGTAAGTAACATCTTTGCAAAAAGGAAAAATATAGTCATTTGCTAGTATGTGGAGAAAAAGAAACATATTTACTGCAGTGAAACTAAGGAAACAAAAAATTACATTGAAAAAGAAAAATTTCATCAGAAGCCTTGTAATAAGCCTCAAAGAGAAAGGAAAGGTAATATGACTTCTTTTGAGGTATCATTTCACCGTTTCACTTTAAAGACTTGATTAGAATTCAATATTTTCATTGCTCCAGAGTAGGAATGGGTTGGGGTGCTGCTACTCCACCTTTATGCTTGCTTTGGGGGTCATATGGGTAATTCCCAGAAAAACAATTGGCAGGACAGGATAATTGCTGCTGTTTTGAGTCTAAGGGGAGCACTGCTAGACAGATAATTTGTTCTTGAATATGGAGATCATTCCTCAGCCCTGGATGTCAGTGAGCCTATTTACATGATTGTACCTTTGCTGGAAGAGAGACAGAGTTATTAGCTCTTGCACAGCTGAACATATTGTGAAAAGTGTACTTGGTCTCTAATACCTAGCAAGTCACTTTGACAAGTGAGCTTCTATGTAAACAGTGATTAATTGCAAACATCTCTGAAATTCCAATTTCAATGTCATAAATTTTTAAATGAGGTAATTACTTTCTTTAAGTATTTAAATGTAGCTTGATAGCCTGTATTTGACAAAAACTTGAAAACAGTAAATATCTTGATGTGATTTTTCAGCTGTCAAAAAATCCAACGTGAAGTTACTTGTGCAAAGAATAGGTTTGTGCGGTAGGATATTGTATATGTGTTCTCTGTCAAATCTGTTTGTTTCTACAGAATTTTACTTCAGCAAGTATTATTAAAGTGAGAAAATTTATTTAGAAGTGTCTTATTGCCTCATGTAATCTGCTAAATCACCTGTGGCCACATTGGCCATTTAGAGCTACAGTAAATACTGTAAAAATATCCCCATTCCCACTTTTAAGGGCAGATTCAACCCAGTCTGAATGTCTACTCAAGTTAGAAAAGACATGAACTGCCCTTCCTCTTAGAAAAAAGTAAACTGAAATGGAACTACTTTGTGAGTGAGAGAATAATGCTCTACAGACTTGTATTAATTACAGAGAAGAAAAAAAGAGCTTAACCACTTCCCAACTTCGGCCTGCAATCAGAGTCCTTTTAAGGTTTAATGAAGCATAGTACTTGAAAATAACAGGAATGTAGCTGGGTGAGTAAGTGGGTTGGTGATCTGAGACAGAGTGTTGTTAAACTCTACACAAATGGTGATGAACTCAGAGGCATTGATGCAGGAGGCTATCAGGACCCATTCTTTCCCATGCTGTTACCATAATTATCACGCCCTGTGATGGCCATATAGGAAACTACACTTGGTAGATAACAGAGTCTTGTTTCTAGTCAAGTTGTTCACTTTTAACTTTGCTCACCAACTAGAGGAAACCAAACCTTAGAATTGCTGAAACCTGATTTAGCCAATGGCTGTGTTTGTCCGAGTGTAATCAGAAAGTTACAAGGATTTGAGTTCTAGGAAAAATTACTATCCCTCTACAGTACTTGCTGCTCTCAACATTAATTAAAGACAAAACAAAACATTAAAGCTCAAAACATAACACTACCACCCCCCAGAAATCTTTGTTTATTTAGTTTTGTGAATGCTGTTAGTTTCTGATTTCCAACCTAAGCTTGTAAATTCTCCCTGAAGTTTGGTGACTTCATAAATGACCCCAGCTGTAACTGTCTAGCCATGCCAGCATCTCCAGTTTCTGCAAAATAAAACTATTTCTGTCCTTTAGTTCTTCTGTTCATCATGTATCCGTTCCATCCCACAATTTGGTGAAGCTTAGTCTCCTGCCCACTGACAGGCTAGATTTTAGCATGTGGTTGCTCATTGCCCCGATGAGATGTCAAAACCTGTGAAGCTTCTGCTTTTCTGCTCAAAGTAGCAATTTTCTTTCTTGCCCTGAGCTGCTCATCTAGTTTTTGGAATGATCTTACAGAAGCAATTGTTTTACTCAACACATGGAAGCTTTCATTTTTTTCCCATCCTCAAAGGATAGCAAAGAAGAAGAATCGAGAACATGCATGGGAATGAACTAGAGCTTTGTTAAACTGGTTTAAACTCATCTACATTTGGGAATTTGCATTTGTTTAATTAAAGTAATTAAAATTTTATTTCAGTTATGTTGAAACCACTTTGTCATTGCTAATCAGGTCCTTGTAGCACTTTAGAGCTATATGAATTAAGACAAAGGCATTCTGGCTTAGTGGGTGGCCTGACAGCATAGAGCTGAAACTGCAAACCCTCTGGCACTAACTGGAAAAGGCAAGAACAGAAGGAGCACAGGGAGCAGTGGAAAACTGGGTAGCAGGGCAGTCCCTCAGATCTTGGAGACTGGTCTGCAGCCCATGCAAAAAATATTTTGTATTATAAATGTTCCTTTTAAAAGAGCATGGAAGGCTCTGTCCCCTCAAACGAATGTATAAATTTCTTGTATGGGAATATGTAGTGCTGCAACCTGGAAGAGCTGTGAACTCTCTCTGGGGTAGAGAGGCCTTACAGAGACATCTGGATAGCCTAGGGAGCAAGGCAGTAACCTACTGCCAGATTTGCCATCTGAGACAGGGTAATCCTGGTTATTTGTACAGATTGGGTGACGAGAAGCTGGAGAGAAGTGCACAGAAAGAGATCTGGGGGTTCCGGTTGATGGTCAGTTGAACATGAGTCAGCAGTGCCCTGGCAGCCAGGAGGGCCAACCTTGTCCTGGGAGGCATCAGGCATGGCATTGTCAGCCGGGCAAAGGAGGGGATTGTCCTGCTCTGCTCTGCTCTGGGGCAGCCTCACCTCGAGTGCTGGGAGCAGTTTTGGAAACAGTTTAAGAAAGGTATAAAGCTATCAGAGAGCATCCAAAGGAAGGCTACAAAGATGGTGAACGGCCTTGAGGGGAAGCTGTATGAGGAGTGGCTGAAGTCACTTGGTCTGATCAGCCTGGAGAAGGGAAGGCTGGGAGAAGACCTCATTGCAGTTACAACATCCTCAAGATGAGCAGTAGAGGGGCTGGTGATCATCTCTCTGGTGACCCGTGATAGGATACAAGGAAATGGAATTTCAGGGGAAGTTCAGATTGAACATTAGGAAAAGATTCTTCACCCAGAGTGTTGTTAGGCACTAGACTAGGCTCCCCAAGGAAGTGGTCATAGGACCAAGCCTGACAGAGTTCAAGGACCACCAGGGACCACCACTCTTAGTCATATAACTTGGTTTTAGATACTCCTGCAAAGAGCAGTGATTTGGACTAGATGACCCTTATGGGTCTCTTCCAACTTGACATTCAATGAAAAGCAGTGTGGGATGGAGGTCAGAGATGTGGTTGGGGCAGTCCAGCCTGCCAGACAAGTCTTCAGGGATGAAGTAGGTATAAAGTCAAGCCAGGGAGTCAAATTTGTGGGTCAGGACTAGCAACATCCTATAAGAAAGAAAATAACGTATTTGTCCGTTAAGCATTACAAGAAGGTTCTATACCATTTCGTGAGGGCAAAGGTGACGATATCTTCTGGCTAATTAGAGGTCTAATATTTAACTCATCCTAGTTTTGCTGTTGAATGCACAAATTCACAGATCATGCCTATTCACCAATGCAAGATCTTTGAGTGATGTAAGTATCTACAAGTTATGTATAACTCACAGTTAAGGGTCCTTCACATAGATACCAGTTGACAAAATCAAATTTTTTCTATGTACCTTATGACTTTTGGACCCACTTTAAATTAAGTAGAAAAGGAGCTCTTAACCAAAAAAAATAACATGGTCCTCAGGCGTCTTAATTTGGGCATCTAGTACCACTGCTCGTTTTATAAAATTTCCCTTGAACTATGCTAATAATTTCTAATTTTATATGATTATAAAGTTATCAATGGAGTAGAGGGCTGCATTTCCACACAGGATAAAAACCATTAAATACACAGTGCACATTGGTATTTATATGGCTAATTATATGGCTAAATGTTTCCAAAATTTATTATGCATTTAAAGGCTTGTTATATTCAAATGGAGAAGGTTTTTCTAATTTCATTCGTACATTTTCTGCTCCAATACATGAATGATTAAATTGTTATTCAACAGTGGGGGAGAAGACTGCATCTGTCTCATTAAGATACCTACAGTCTAAAATTTTTCTGGAATGTATGCAGTCTCAATGAACTGCTGCAAGCAACATACAACTCATTCACAAATGAACTTAGTGTTAAAAATTCTAGTTTACACAAGTTTTTATTCCCTCTTTTCACCTTATCTCCAAAACCAGTGTCTCGATGTCATTAATTTTTTAAGAAAATAAATAATACGTTTCTGTTCAGAATATGATTAGGAGCTGTTACTGTAGCTTACAAAGTTGTTCTGGACTGAACTGTGTACTGTTAAATGTAATCCATAAACTTTCAACTTCTTTGTATTTAGAGTTTTTTTGAAGGTTGATTGTGATTTTCCATGAGATCCGAAATATTTTTTACCTTTTTGAGTATAGTTGCAACTCTATTGACTTTTACAAACATTGGAGTGCAGAACATCTTGCCAAAGCTAAGAAAGAATGTGCTTAAAAGACTAAATTTGATCTGAGATCTGGCAACCAAGAATGTTGCAGAAATTTGTTTCCTCAAGCAACTGTCAGCTGGATGGACCAGAACTCCGCTGTTTAGGGTCTAAAACCTGTTTTTATGCATCTCCTTTCATGTGACTGTTCAAATGACTCAAATGATAGGTTTTAGTTTATGCTTTTTTACTTTGTTGTTTATTTGGATCATATGCTGTTAGTCAGGCTTCCTGTTAGTCTATCTGACCTTTAAAAATTTTTCTGCTTAGACTTCTATGCTCTTAATTCAAACAAGTTAACCATTTCAATGCACAAAAACATGAAAGTCAATAAGAGAAATCTGTTACTTATTCCTTAATTTCCCACTCTCACTAGCACAAACGAAAGTTACACCATTATTTTAAAGTTAGACTGTGATTTCTTTTTGCAATTTTTTTCTTTTCTTTTTTTTTTTTTTTTTGAAATGGCGTTTTCCTCTGGCTCCATTTTTTCTAGTTCACCCAAGGTTTAAGCCACCTAATGTAAGCTAGTGGAGCAAAAGTGGGGACAAAGGTTAAAGAAATGAAGATGAATGACTACTGAAAATAATGTGAGGGGACTGCAAGGTTTATTTTCCCCTGTTTAATTGTTTTCAAACAGACAGCATTAAATTTTTCATAAAGTAGTAATGGTGACAGCAGAGTAAGTTTATAAAAGAAAAAAGATCTTGCATCTGTCTTTGAATTGGCTAACGACTCTCAGGATGTAAAATAGTTTTAAGTGTTTCTTTTCTGTGCCTTGAGAGAGAGAGACGGTCTTCTAAAATTATACATAGAGTTTGTCATGCATAAAGATGGGCATTGGAAGTTTTTCTATTTGGCCCTATTCTGTACATCAAACTTAATTTTGAGAAAAAATTTAAAGGGTGTTGGACAACTTCAAATGTGAGAATATTAACACTCAGAGGAAAATTGTGATTAAACAGAGAAAAAAAATGCAATAGAAAGTGACTATTTATTAGAATCTTCAAATGAAAGTAGGATGCCAAGTTGTGTTTTAATCAATCACAAGTTATTAGACTCAATATGAAGTTAAATAAGTGAAATCTCATGACCTGAAATCTCACGCCTACATGTACTTTATCAACATAGTGTTTCATGGCAGCTACTCATGTTTTCCTCTTTAGATCCTGGCAGAGAAAAAATAATTTGATCCTTTTCTTACTGGAATTTGAGTGACTTTATCTTATAGTTGGTGCTGACTAGTAGCAATCATAAGGATAATTGCCATCAACCAGATAACAGACCTTTGAATGTATCCCATTTTTGTAGGGATGTAAGAAGAAACTTCATGTGATGGGGCATTGCTAGCATGTACATACTAACCCTGCAGGTGTAAGTCAGACTCAAGGTTATTTCCCTTCCTTATTGACCCTAAAGTAAATAAAACAAAGAATGAACTTTGGTAAATAAGCTATGAAGTCACCCAACTGAGCCAACACGATGGTATATATATTATCATAATGTTGAAGTTTAGCCACTGACAACTTGCTGGCGTTACAGAAGTTCAGCCAAGACTGTGTCAGGTTTCTTTGAGATGCCTATCCTTGATCCTACTTTAGATCTTGCCTTCAGATTCAGGACATGTATGCATGCTGTGTTTTTTTTCGTTGTAGATACCACATGAAAATCCTCAGGTGCAGAGTTTTCTTTAGAAAGCATAGGAACTGAAAAAAAGCACAAATTAGCCGCAGCATTCTCCTAGTTTTTTCAACCAACAGTGACTTTGTTGCAATCATAGTTAATCTATTATCTAATTTTCAATAGATTAAAGTGGTTTGTGTAGAATGTTGTGTAATGTAGATTCCACCCTCAATTAAAGACGACATATAATGATATTGGGAAGGTATTTCAACTTTTTCTCTTATGTATAATTTCTCATACTTTCTTTATGAAACAAAAGTATAACAAAGAAAGTTCAAACAAATATTTATTATTTTAGGGATTGCATTGACTGGAGTAACCCACCTGTGAGTGTTGCCCTTTGTGGAGACACAAAGTGTGTTTGTGTACCAGCTGTACACGGAATTCCCTGCCCCTGTGAATGAATTGGCTTGCCTTTGTGGGGGCGTTAGGAATCAGGGGCATTTGCTCCTCACTACATTCAAGGAGTTACTACTGCCTAATCCTAACAAAGATATGCTTGTGAACATCTAATGGAAGAATATCTTTCATTTTTGCCCTCCTCCAAGGTGATAAACAGGCAGGAATTTGAGGGATTCCCATTATGTTGCATATGACACATTTGTACCACAAACATCCTTGCCTGCTGAGCTCTCCGTGCCTGTCACTGGTTGTTTTGCTGCTGGCGACTCATCTTGACAATTTGAACTGATCACAACTTAAAGCAGAGAAATATCTTATGTTCTAAATGTGACAACTATTTTTTAAATAACATTTTGATTATGTTCCAATTAATCATTTGTAAAGCGTAGTTCCGTTGCATACTGTCTGCACAGCAAACTTGAGTAGCATAGATGAGTGCACAGGTAGCTTTTGATCAAACATCATAAATCACGAATGTCAGTCACTTAGCGCTTTGAATGTACAGAGAGTTCCATAAGCAGTAAGTCCTAGTATTGCTTTTCATCAGTTAAAAAGAAACTTAACCTAATCCTACTGTTTCTGAATGATATAAATCCTGTAACCAAATCTCACAGATGCCTTTTTATCCTCTTCTTTTAGAGAAGGTTGTACTTCTACCATTATGGCTCCAACAGCCTTACTATTATCCTATTTTCTAAACATATTGCCAGCTTGAATTTTAAGGAACTGTGTTAGTAACCATTTCTGTAGTGATGCGTCATTTGAAGCACATATGCAAAAGCTATCTTTAGATTTTGAGCTAGAAGTATACAGCTCGTGTCTCAAAACACTACATCATACAGCTTAAATACATTCCAGTACATGTTTTCTGCTTTTTGACTGCAGCAAATACCTATCAGGAGCAGGTAGTAGAATAACCTTTGGAGAATCAAAATTATAAGGTTAGACTATTCTAAATAATTAATTTTGTGGTGCAGTAGGCACCATTATTGAGACAAACTGTATGGTTTCCCAATTTTTACACTTGATATTTGGCTGTTCATAACCCAAATAATTTGGATTGTTCTTGCTTTCTTAAAATAAGAATGTGAAAGGACTTCTCTCAAACCCAGATGCATTAAAGTCTGTGTTTCAAACCTGTTATGGATATGCACCTTTAATGAAAATATAAAGGCTTCAAATTAGAATGGCAAAGGCAATAATGCCAAGCTTTAATTAGCTGAATTAACCTTTTTGTGCTTCTAGTTGATATTCTCTGTCAACAGAGACAGTTAACACATTTAAGAATTTGTCAAGAATGCCTGAAATATACACAATAATGTGTAAACTACATCTTTAAAATATTCAGTAGTAGAGCCAGTAGAATTTCTGAAAAGTTTTGTTAATCCCACGCCATATCTTGCATTTTTATCTCCCAAGTTTTCATGTCACTAATACTGCCAATACTTCCAGTCACTAAAAAGTAAAGAATAATTTTTCCATGCTAGTTTCTGATACAAGCTTGTGTCATTAGTCCGTCTGGCTTGCATTTTACTTTGCTATCTTTCTGACTGTTTTCTGTGAGAGGACTTTCTCCTTTCTTAAAAAAAAAAAAGACATTTTCTTAAAAAAAAAAAAAAAAAAAGAACCAATCGATCAACGGGTTAGAAGAAACCTAAGACTGAACAAAAATTTTGAATTTTAGTATAACTAGAATTCACCTTGTTTGTCATGGATCCAGTCTGAAAAAGTGGAGATACAAAAATCATAAATAACTTGTTTGAACTTTAGTCCAGTGGATAGAGGGCGAAGAGGAGTTAATCCTCAGAATGTGAAAAAAGTGTCCGCAAAATTTAGTTCATCCTTTCCCCCTCCCTTCTTGTCTCTTCTGCCAGTCTCTCCCTTATCTAGCAATATTCTGAGCAGCATATCACTTCCTTGGAGAAAATGGTGACAGGGACCTTCTGTGGGAAACTGTCGCATGGGATTGGGTTTGACAGGCTGGATGGGGCTAGGATGGGGTTTGCTGCTGCCTGAGACGGAAAAATTCATTTTGGGTGGAATAACCAGAGCGGACTGTAGCGTAGGAAGAGCTGGGAAGCAAGTGTACAGCCCGAATCCTGAGGCTGTGCGCACAGTTGGGGCAGAGAGGTAGCAGATTGGCCTTCACAGCAAAGGGGAGCACAATCTAAAAAGCTTGTAAACTGCTATGTATGAAGGGAAAAAAGCACCTGTAAGTATAAATATTTTACTCATTTGTGCTGTTCACTGTTGATGACACTTCTTATTTGTTTAATCTTCCTTTCTTAATATTTTAAATAAATATATTTGCCATCATACAAGAGAAGAAATGCCTTACAGCTCAGAGTCCTAAAAATCTCATGGCAAAAACCAACATGAGGCACTGTTTTATCTTGGCAGACTCCTGAAAGTTCTTTATGCCTGCTCAAATGATCAAAGTATCTTAAAACAATATCCTTAGTTATTGTGTAGGGTCCCTTCTTCTTTCTGTGGAAGCACACAAGTAGAGGATAATGCAATTAGTACCAAATGGAGCACCATGCCTGATGACCTACTGACAGAGAAGATCAGGTTCTGAGATAGAATATCAAGAGGAAAAATACTCCCTATTAGATTTGCCATTGCCTCTCTTTGCTAAATCCTCAAAAGCAGGTCATAAATTCTATTACTACAAGGATTTCTGTCACAGCAGCCAATCTGTGATTAATTCAGCCTGACGTCATCTGCAGGGTGGACACATGCAGTTAATTGTGGGCATTTCCCCCCAAATGCTATCTAAGCTAAAAGTGGAAGCTGTGAAGCAAAAAAATCCAACCTTTGGTCGGTTTCTTTTTATTGTGAGAGATTTTACCTGTGTCCAATAATCTTATCACTGGTTTGTTTTTTTTAAGCATGTCTTGTAACTTCTGCAAATGACATTTTGTAGCTGTGGTTTTGTTTTGCTAATGTTGGTTCTCACTGTATTTCTGCATTCTATTATTAAAAAAAAAATACTAAGTTTTCAGCTATATGAGTTATCCTTACCAGCACTCTTTATTTCTGAAATGTTAGTTTATGATATAACTGTATACAAGTTCCAGTGAATTTAACTTTGCGCAGTCTGAAAATAATTTGTATATTTATGTCCTTACTGAGAATATAGAGATATTTCGTGTTCTATGCTATGGACAGGTTTTTAATCTCCACGGATAGAGAAATTTTTTCTTAGTTAAACCACTGTCTTTACATTTTAGTAGTTGGAAGATAATTGGTTTTCATTTTCTATGTCATAAATATGGAAAAAGTCTTTGTACTGCATGCAGCACTAATTAAAAAAATGATAACAAATAATTCTGAAGTCAGGACATCTATTTGCCTCCGTAGTGAACTTTAAATTGTTGGCTTGTTTGGTTTTCTGTGAATTTACGTTGACATGTCTCTATTCTTAAATTATTTTTACTAAGAAAGTATACTACAACTATATAAAAAGTATGCATTAAATTGTCATTGGTCTTTACCTCACCATTAATACTTGCTTTCCTGTGGTATTTGAAAAAAAATCTGCTACAGATACTTATAAGGTAAATAAAACAATATTTTTAAGCAGTTTATCTTTAATCATTTAATGTTAAGATGGCTAGACCAAGCTGATGTCTGTCTTCTTTTGTAGTCATTGAGAAGAGAGATACTCCACCGAAGACTGATTCATCCCACTTTAATTGTTATATTCTGTGCACTGACTAGAATAGACTTAACTCATCTGAGAGGCTTAGTTTCTTGAGTGTAGCCAAGGTTAATTTTGAGAAAATATATCCAGGTACTGAGAGTTATAAAGAAAGAGATTTTCACAACAGGTGCTTAAAACAGCATTAGAAAAAATTAAAAAGCAGTGTGCTGATGGAGTTTAGGTGATTTCAAAATATTTTTTTACTAAATATTATGTTAATCCTATCTGACATGCTATAATGGGTCTCCAGGAGAGACAATATGAGAACCAGACTTCTTAGTGTTTAAATTTCTTTTGAGGTAATGTTTTGGTTCCTAGGTCACTGATGTTTTTAACACCTAAAAATGCATTCAGTACTTTCTTTAACAGTGTGGTGGTGTTCTATAACTAGAGAAGTTTTCTGGCACCCCATCAGAAAGGAATAACGACTGAAAATTGCTACACAATGTGTGGTGTGTAGATACAATGGCCATTTTAGCGTGAGCAACTGATTACTTAATTTTGTATGCTTGGAAGAGTCGCCACTGAACACGGGTCCAATCACAGAATCAAAGAATATAGAAGTGCATCTTACCCCATGTATGACAATTTTATGGATCATACTAATAGGTAATGTGTAGATTAATTATTTCTAATATCTCATATGGCAATGTAAAAATTATTTTCAAGCATTTGATTACGTTTTGCAGTTTTCGGTGCCTTTCCCTCTGTTGTCTGTTGCAACAGAAGTAAGTAATATTTCATTTCCATTTCAGAGTAGAATATTTGGGCAGCTATAGTAAAGATGAATTGTGGCTCCTGCACTGCAGCACAGTGTTTAATGAAACAGTGCATATGTTACTGTTGTTGACTTAAGCATAGAAAGCCAGGTATCCTCATTCCTGGATCATGCTAAGTTCCTCTTAGGTAGATAAATATTTCTATGTATGCTTCCAAAGTCAAAGGTTAAGTTAGAGGTTTTCAACCCTTTTGAAAAAGGTGAAGATAAGGTGAAATGGCCAGTTAAAACAGCAAGTAATTAATTGAGTCTCTCTGTTAACAGGAAGAAGGTCAAGTGCACATAACTATTTTGATTACACACTCTGCATTACAAACAGCTGAGTCATTTAACCTGAAAGTGGTTAGATTGGAAGGCTGAGAAACAATTAAATGTGATTTTACTTCAAAGTAGTAGCTATACTTCCAAGTTACTGTAGTATTTGAATTTTTTTAAGAGTCGCTTGTCATGTTGTTTTGCAGTACCAATTAGTTTTATTGCTGTGAAACATTTTATTTAGAGTTTTCAATTGTCCTATTTTTTTTTTTCTTACTTCAGTTTAACTAACTGGCTGTAATTCAAAAATGGTAATTTCTAATGGAAATGTATTTTATTTTGTTAATTATTTTTTGACTTTGTCTTGTATATAATTCTGAAAGTTTTTCAGATTCACAATTTTGATTGCTGGATCCAAAGTGTAGAAAGGATTGCTTAATTTTGTCATTATACATTTAGTTAATACTGGAGAGAATCAGTTATCTGCTGATGAAGATCAAAGTACTTGTGATAACCTTCCAACATCTATGAAAAACACTGAAAATCTGATACTGCTGATGTCTCATCATAGTGAGGTTGCAATTATATAGTATGATGTAGATATACCAGGAAAAACTCACATCTTAAAAAAATTATCTAGACCTTTATTAATTTCCCCCCAACTTCATTTTAGTGTAGGAGATCTCTGCTAAATAATGTCTGGTACCAAGAAATACATTATGAATGTTTATTTACATGGAGCTACTTTTTTGCTTTAGAGAATTACTTCCTACTCTGCTTGAAAGCTCAAGACTAAATGAGAATGTAGAGAGATGTAACGAATGGAAATCCATTAGAAAGGGAAAGGAGCAACAAGCATGCAAGGATCACAGAATCGTTAAGGATGCAAGAATCATAGAATCATTAAGGTTGGAAAAGACTCCAAGATCGTTGAGTCCAACTCTTGACTGAACACGCTTTATGGACTGGGCCATAGCACTCAGTGCCATGTCCACTTGTTTCTTGAACACTTCTAAGAAGTGCAGAGCTTGAGAGAATTGTTTACTTGTTCTAATTATTGCATGGCTGTATGACAAAGTGTGTGACTCCTTTCCTGAGGCTTCATGCAGGTGTTCTATTGTTATTTTTGTTTAGAGGTTGCTCAGAACTCACCAAGAAATTTCAAGGAAGCATTGCTGTAGGTTATACAGAAACAGTTTAAAATGTAAGAAAAATAAAACTCTACCTTTCCAACAGTGCATACTTGGAATCTGTAATTATTATAAAACACTACTTTCAGTAGAAACAAAATGGCTTTTTGGCAGTGAATGATTTTGCTTTTTAACAGAGGTTTGACTAAGAAATAATGTAGTATGGAGTTAAGAATTACAGGATGTTACTAGAAGCAGTTTTCCTCATATTTTTAATTATAACTTTGTACATATTTTGCACTGGTGGTGCTGAGCAAATCAAGCGTCACCAGAACTTATGCCTAACCAGTTGGTGCAGCTTCTGTCTTTAAGTACTTATTTATAAATTATGGGTGAAAATTGGTGAATATTCAAAATGGATCGCTAAACTAGTATTTATTAAGACTGGGGCCTGCTTCCTCAAATTCAGCCCAAAGTAAATTCAGAAGCAATTGAGGAATTGTTTTTGATGCTCTCATTATCTGCTAATATTCTCAAAATTGCATGTAATTTCTGCATAATATTTCTGTTTGAAAAAATTGCTAATCTAATCTATTTCACTTCCTCTAAATGTATAACACAGTTTTCAGTCAGAAATGGATTCAAACATTGATCTTGACACGCAAGCATGGACTTAAACAGTTTTTGTAGTGTGGAATACCATTTGGAAAATGCCTCTTTTGAAGAAGATGAAAAACAAAGGAGAAAATGCAAATAACTTCATGACTTGCAATAAAATTCCAGCATTTAAAACAAAGAGAAGGCCCCTAAAAATGTCTTATCTGAGCAAAATCATCACATAGTTTATTTCTCATTCTATTAGTAGAAGCTACAATACACTTAAAGGTGTTAATTCAGGAATAGGTTTTGTCAAGCAAATCTGATATATTTTATCAGTAAAATTACAAAGCAACTAGATAAATTAAATTTGGATACAGGCTATAATATAGATATTTGGTTTCTTCAAGAATTATTTTTACTGCTACATAATATTTTGATCAAGAAATTTGCCTTTTATGGAGTTAATATGGGACATTAGACACGATAAACAGGTTCTCTTCAGCTGTGAAGGTGTCGGCATGGTCGGAGGCACATCTGTGCACAGTAATATTTCCAGCAGATTGCTATGTCATACAAAGGTACTGGTTTTGTCAATTGTCTTCATAATCATTGGCCAAGCATGCAAGCAATGCAGGGATAGACATTGCAGCATGACGTGAATCGCATGGTTAGTGCTCAAAAATGTGCTCTATGGAATGTGAAGTGCAAGTAGTGATCTAAACTTTATTGTTTATTGTTTTAGCAAGCAGTTTACTCAGAGAAGGTTTAATTATGACTTTTGGTATATATTCAACACCAGCTTCTAGCACAAAAAGGATGAGTTTTTGCCTGACTATACAAAAATAAATGAAATGTTAAGAAACAGGAAATAAATTTTTGGACTGAACCAGCAAAGAAGGCCATGTTGCTCTACTTAATTGATTACTAAGTATAGGAATAATCCAAGCTGTATAATACTAGGTTCCCATGTATGCTAAGAAGAAAATGGAAATGTTAGAGTTTGAAAAATGGTAACAAAAACTGGTCCCAGAATTGAAAAACTGTGTACTAAGAAGTTTAGGGAATTCAAGCTGATGAATGCAAGAGAAATTTAAGAACTGTTGTGCCCAAATCTTCCTTCATGAAGAAGAAATAAGATGGTGGGGGATTTTCTGCCTTGGAGGAGAAGGCATGAAATTGAAATTGGAGTAGGATAAATTCAATTTGAAAGTAGATGTAATTTCCTAATAGCAAGGATAATTAAACTGTGGAGTAATTTCTCTGGATGTTAGTCTCATTGCAACTCAGAATGTTGAGACACCATATCATAATGTTCTTTAAAAATGCTTTGTAATAGAATTAGGTACTGCCTGAAAAAACACAGAAAAAATTAATCTGTGGGCTACAGCAGATAAATAAAGTGATCAGTATGGTCTCTTCTAGCATCAGAGCTTGCATCCTTGACAAAATATTTTGTATTTTAAGATATTAACATGCTGATTCTTCATACGCTTGAATAAGACTAAAGGCTACAGAAGTGAAATGAAATTTATGTGTGAAGGCACCTCTGGTGATTATCTGATCTTACCAACCCCCAAGGCAGGTTGGACTCTGAAGTTCGATCAGGCTGCCGAGAGAGCTGTGTCACGTTGAGCTCTAGTACCGCTGTGTTTCCCAGCCTCTCAGAGCAACCCACACTGCAGGAATTTCCCTTTGCTGCAACTCATGTTGTTTGCTAATCTCCCTTGCTCTGTACCTTTGCAAAAATTTTGAATTCCTAATCAGCAATTCTATAGATGGCAATAGCAATTGAACCCTTTGCCTAAGCTCTGATCTGCACAAACCCTGTATCCTTAGCCACTGCTGTTATGTTGTTCTGTTACTATTATTTTGGTCTCCATTTTCCCAGTTGTGAATACCTTTCTGGTACTGGTGGGTCCAAACTGAACACAGGTACTAAACCTGGTATTGGATACATTTAATGCAGTAATTCTGTACAAGAGAAATTGGTAACAGCAATGACAACAAAAATAAAGGAATGAAATAAGTGTGAACTTTTTTTTCCCCTTTACTATTATATTGCATGTTATTTTCCACAATATAGAAATTGTGTCATAACCTGTGATGTAATTATTTGGATGTTATGTTTATTACGAGATTCACTACCTGCATAATAAAATACAGACTTGAGATGAAAGTTATAGACAGGGAAGAAAGGTAAACTAGCATATTAAAAATATTTTAGTTTAGAGCGGGTATCAGGTCTCTTTCTAATGTATGCACCCAAAAAATCTGAGTGTATTCAAGGAAAAAAATATTATTGTATGTAGCAGTATTTATTTAGTTGTATGGTACATATTTTGCTGGGTTATTAGGACGTTGTGTACAAGCTTTCTCCCTAGAAAAGCCTGTAGAAACTAAAGTTAAATGTGATTTGCTGTGGACACTCCTGAGAAGAATGTACTTAGAAAATTCAAAGAATGAAAGAAGAATCAAATGACACAAAAACTAGAAATGTTATGAAATTTTTTTGTTTGCTCGTATGTTAATTAGCTCATGTAGCAGTTATTTAAAATTGTGCTGGGCGGTACCTGCTAGAGCAAATAAATAATCCAAGTGGTTGAAAGGGAAAAGTTTAGGAGTAATATTGACTAAAATAATCAGTTGTTCAATATGTAAAGAGAAAGCTTTCAGGTAATTGTCACAATTTTTATCTGACAAGCACTTGCTAAACAGTGGATTTTTATGCTGGCTGTGTAATTTTTCCTGTTTTTCCTGGGAAATGTGCTTTGTAGAACTGTGATCCCACACTGTTCAACACAGGGTTAAACACAGAAGATGGAAATTGCCTATATGTTTTTGTGATTTCAATAATCAATGAAATTCCAGTGTTATGCTATAGACCATTCAGGAAGGCATCAACATCCATCACTTCAGAACCAGTCTCTCTTACCTTTTGTTTGCACACTGGCTCTTGAAAAAAGCATTCTGCTCAGCTCCTGAAAATCCTTGGTCTAAAAGTGGCCCATATTATTGGCCACTTTGAGCCTGCTAATCTGTCTTTTACCAGTCCTTTGCCATTTTAATGAATTATAATCAGAATGTTAGTATGAAGTTTATTTTAAAAATATTCTGGCTTCAAATATTGAAAATATTACTGATTAATAATAACTGTCTGCAAGGAATTTCTTGGATTTTTTTTCTGATAGATTATGCATTTGGTTTAAATATATCATTGCTAGCAAAAAAATAACCACTCTTAGAATAACTACTCATACCTCAAATTTAGAGATGTTTTTTTCAAGGCCAGTTGAAATTTTTGCACAAGGAAGGAAAATTAAAGGAGAGGTCAGTATTTGCATTACAATACATATATATCCTAATCAAGTGGAAATTCCTACTGGGAAGTTTCTGAGACCTTTTGAAAGTAAGGTGTTAAACCAGAACAGAATTTTGAAAGAGCAAACATAAAATTTATTTTCCTTTAATTTTAAGAAATGCACAGTTCATCACATACATTATGTATGTTCATTTCCATTGCTTAAATTTTACATGAAAATTTTACAGTCTGAGTTTAAATGGATTAAAAATTAAATCAGTTAGCAGTAAAGTAACTTTTAAAAATCTTTTTAATTTATAACAGCTTGAAATAAAGGTGTATTATCTTTTCTTAGACTGTACTCTGGTTGAGAATAAGACATAATCAATGCTCAAGTGAGTGCTCAATGAATTGAAGTAAGTGCTGCTTGCAAGGAGCAGCATAGAAAGTGCTGGGGATATTCAAATTATTTAGATCATATGAGCATCTAAAACTTGATTAATTCCTCCCAAGATTGACATATAAAATATTATGAAACTCTATGCCTACCTTAAGAAGGAACATAAAATGCTAGACTGGACTGAAATATATAACTACTCAGGTAAAATTAATGCAAAATAAAATACTACTGTAAATTACATAATAATTTGAAAATTCGAGACTAGGAATCAAAGGATGGTCTTCATGTTCATTGCACCACACTGCTTGTTGAAAATAGGGTTTCCAGGCTTGGTAAACTGTAAAGGGAAGCTATTTGATATTTTGAATTTCAAAATTAGGCTTCTTGAATTTTATTTCATTACATGGAAAGATAAATTTATTTCACACACATAAAAAAACCCAAAAAGCCAAACCTCAAACTAATTTTAAACTATTTGGAATACTTTTGTGGCATAATATAAAAAAAAAAAAAAAGTCTGAACCCATTTCTCTGTTTAACTTTTGGAACTGGAAGGGAACCTCAAGTGCCCTTAGTCATGCAGCAGTGTGGGCAAGACTTATCTCAGCTTTGCTTTTTAAAGAAGTGTAATCTTAATGTGCCACCATCTGACCAGAGATGAGCTTAAAGATGGTTTTAGCCATGGAAACTGTAATATACACCTCTGTCAATTGCGTGTCTAGCACACTGTACTTGAAGTCTTAATAGGGAGAACTCAAGCATCAACAGAAAATAAAACCAGTTTGTTCCTTCCCTGACTTTTCTATGTACAAACAGGAAATAAAAAGAATTGGTTTTTAATAACATGAAGACATTCTACTAAGTTAGCATACTTAAATAATTAAAAGTGAAGAGTAAAAGAAAAGATGTAAAGTATGAAGAAATGAAAGGAAATTTATGGTGCATATATGTCTACATTACCCTGTCAAAACTACAGTAGAATAGTGCTTTTAATAGTCTACCTATTAATATGCATCCAGGAAGTTGCAATATTCAGGCTGGACATGCAAGTTCATCTTTGCTTTCTCATATTATTATGTAGTATAAGATCAGAATCTACTCAACAAAAGATGCTTATGGGAAAATAAGTGAAAACGTGGTAATGCATTCAGAAACTGAAAATTTCAGAAAATCTTGCAACATTTTTTTAAACTTCCACAATTCCCTAGGCAAGGTTTACCTAAATTAGTGATAGACATCAAAATGATTGAATGACATAAATGTTTAACATTATATGATGGGGAGTTCAGGTTTTAATACATTAATCTATTTGCAAACGTTCCCTCCTCATTGGTAGTGGGATGCTTTACTTGTAATATTGTGGACTGTATTTTTCATGACAAAAGGTATGTTGATTATAGTGGTGTTTGTAAGCAGGTCTTTATCTGCTTTTCAATGTTGTTTTGCAGTGATAAGGATGGCAGTAGTTTCACTTCACTATGGAACATAATGACTGATGATAAATCAAAGAGAACATGGAATCTTCTAATGACTATGATAGTGTCTATTTCTTTCATTTTATTAAAACAATGGGAACATTACTGATTGTGTAACCTTATTCCTTGTCTCAGGTCTCCTAGAAATCCTGAACAGAAGATCATTAAACGAGTGATTGCTCTTGAAGGAGACATTATCAAGTAAGTATTTTAAGCCTTAGTATCAGAATCTCTATAGGAATTGTGCAGCTTTTCAGTATATTTTAAATCAGTATCCTAGACAACGAGTACTTTCTAGCATTTTCTTTCTATTATTAACAAGGATGTCAGCATTGTACCTGTCTCTTATTTAATGAGAGCAGAAATGCTACACAAAGCTACTCACTCTCTGGTAGTGTAAAGGGGTACACATAATGCCTGTTTCTGGGAATATCTCTGCCACAAATCAAGGCAGGTAATTGTACAGCAGTTTTCAATGAGATCATAGGGCTGAGATTTTTCATTTAGAAACTCAAGCTGCTGTTTCATACTGGGGTTTCATACAAGTAAAAGTAAGTTGTTTTATAAGATTTTGTTTATTTGTTTGTTTGTTTCCAGATTTTGTGTTTGGTATTTTATTTTTGAGGCAAAGGAAAGGACCCTCATAGATTACTGTCTTCACTGCAGTGTGTAGGAATCTGTAGGGAATATGGCGGAACTGATTTTGAGTAAATTATTCTATCAGAAAATAAAAACCATTGTAGCAAGAGTAGACTGTAGAGTACTTCAAGACTTGGTTTACTCTGACAGATAGACCTTCCTACTGGGGCTGGGTGGAAATAAATTACCAGTAGATGTAAATAAAAAGTTTTTGTAGGAATAGTACTTTTTTGAAGAAAATTCTTAGTTGAAAAGCTTTCTTTTTCCCTGGTACAGAATCAAATAGGCATAGAGCTGGGAGGGTAAATCCCTATTTTCCCATACTAACATGTGAATGACCCTGGGAGATCTCAGACAATATGGCAGACTGCGACTCAATTCATTTAGATAATGATTCTTGCTCCGGTGTAGTGAATACTTAAGAAATACTTGACAGCTGCAATTCAAATCAAGGATTTGAGTTTGATCTCAGTGCTCCATAGTTAATAGCATGGGCACTGTGGAATATGTCTATGTCTTCTTTTTTTTCTTTCTTTTTTTTTCTTTTTTCCCTCCTGCAGTCAGTAAAATTTCTGCTTTATTAAAAAATTCTGAATCTCCTCAGTTTGAGAAACCAAAACAAATTGTTACCTCTCTGTTGAAGCAAAATATCTTAAATAAAAGACAGAAAGAAGATAATTTGATGTCCAAAAACTGTAGACATCTACAGCTAAAACTAGCTATCACTTTCAAGAACTAAAGACAGAGCAATAGTATGTTCTGTCTTTTATTGACCTGTGTCCTTAAGAAGGTGCTTATTTCTTGCTGCAGTTGATATTAGTGCTGTCATTCATATAAGTGGTAAGAATGTTATTCATGTTTCAGTATTCCTCATTCATTTCTGTGGTAATATCAGAAAGAGATTGCAATATAAAGTAACTTCAAGGGTTACTTTACATCATTCTATATATTAACAAAATTGCCCTATTTTTTTTAACTGAATTTAGAATTTGATTTAAAAAAAAGATGTTTAATAACATAAATTCTAGCTTTAGGAAATTAACTATACTGTACATTCAAACTCCCTAAGACTTGGAATTTTCATTAACGTTTGTGGGTGTTCTTGGCCAAATGGACAAAAGTGTCTGGGGGAAGTATGTTCAAAATGCTGGTGAGCCTGCAGGTCAGTGAATCACTCATGGACACACAAGACTGTACAATGATCTTCATTTGTCTGTGGTAAATCTGGTTAGATTACTTTATTGATAGAAATACTAATCTCAGTAATTCAGACATGCATTTTTTTAAATTTGAAGATGTGACAATTGTCCCAGAACTTTTTGCTGTATGTCTTGGTTTCGGCTGGGATAGAGTTAATTTGTTTCCTGTAGCTGGTACTGTGCTGTGTTTTGGCTTTGGAATGAGAATAATGTTGCTAACAAAGTGACGCTTCAGTTGTTGCTGAGTAGTGCTTGCCCTAAGTCAATGACTTTCCAGTTTCCCATGCTTTGCCAGTGAGGAGGTGCACAACAATCTGGGAAGGAGCATGGCCAGGACAGCTGACTCAACTTGGCCAAAGGGATATTCCATACCACAGAATGTCATAGCGTGTAAACTGTGGGGAGCTGGCTAGGAGACACTGATCACTGCTTGGGGATGGGTGGTGAGCGATTTTATCATGCATCACTTACTGTTCTTGAGTTTTATTCCTCTCTTTATCCTTTCATCAATAATAATAATGACAACAGCATCAATTACAAAGTACTAGGGATTGCTATTGTATTAATTTCTGTTGTTGTTGTTGTTGTTACAATTACATTTTATTTCTTTTCCACTATTAAACTGTTCTTTCTCAACCCAGGACATTTACCTTTTCTTTCCAATTCTTCTCCCCGCCCCTGGCAGGGAGGGGTGGAGCGAGCAAGTGGCTGTGTGGCATTTGGTTTCCAGCTGCAATTAAATCATGACAAGCAGCATTGCCATGGGTTGAGATATCAAGAGTGATAGGCAATGTGATCTGTGTTTCTGTAGTTGTGCTTTAATAGCTGAACGAATTATCTTTATTTGATCCATTTGGAGCATGATTAGGGACAACAAGTCACAAGAAGGCTGTGTTTTCTCATGTTATCAATTAAAGTAAGTTAGTTAGCATTTTGCTGTTTGTTAATTACTGGAAGTGTTGAAAGATCAAATAGGAAGAGCCATTAGTGCCATAGGAAAGGTCCCTTATATTTTGACTTGAGTTCTGGAGTTATGACTCCATGGCAGAAAAATCCTGGTTTTCAACTCTTAATTTCTAAAAGTATTTAATAAAATGAAAATGGTGACATTTTAAAAGTAATAATGACTGACTTCTAGTTTTTAAAAAGTTGTGTAGGTGAAAGATCTATAATAGGTCTCTTTTGACCTTTCATTTTGTATTTTTCAGATAGTCAAGCATTATGGACTACATAACATTTTACATTTTGAAATATGATTTGTGGCGTTGGAAAATGCTACAAACTCACTGAAATAAAAATGCTGTCTTCATTTTTCTATTCCTTTTCCAGTCTAGTTGCTAGTGCAGGTGAAGTGAGTTTGGTAGTGTGTTCCAAATCACCAGAAGCATGTAATGCATACCATAAACCTATAACAGATAATTTAATTTAGATAAGCTAGTACAACTTCCTCTTCAAAAGAATTTAAAGAATGGGAAAAAAATTCACCATTTAGTCTTTGAGAATGAGTCAATAGGTCAGCTTGTATGCAGACAATATTGCAAAGTAGCTCCCATAGATCAGGATTTGCTTTGTTTTCCATGGATTCACAGGAGAATTAACTTTAAGTAGAAAATCAGTTCCTGAAGACTGTTTAAATGATAAGTCTTCCAAAGGAGACCTTATTTTAAAAGCCAATAGAATCCAATTTGTTAAAAATTAATGTTGGTATTGCAAAACACTTGGAATAACTTGAAATTAAACTTATTAAAACTCATTTATCTTAAATGCATTACTGGTAATTCAAAAATCTATAGTAATCTTTCACAGATGAGTTATGGTATGTTTTCAGTAACAAAAATAAATGATGGTTTATGCAAAGGAAACCAAAATTGGTATTAAGCTAGTAACATTTGAAATTGTCTGTTCAGTACCTTGCTGAACTAATTTTTTTTCCTCCTGTCTGTCACAGTTCCACAGGTCTGCAGGAGCTTGGTGTGCCAGTTACATTTTTTTCATCTAATTGTTTGCTTCTTAATATTGTACCTGAGTTAAGAATGATTAGTGAGCCTCTAGCAAGAGTAATTAAAAAAAAAAAAAAAAGGTTATATCCAGAAACATTGTTAGGCTCTTCAGGAGTCAGTATTCTAAATGGAATGCTTCAGCAAAATGTTGGGTTTACATGTTGCATCTTGCAAAATTACTCTGAAGATGTGAATAAGGAAATACTCCTTGTTTCTCAAAGCATGGCATTGCAGACATAGATCATTACATTATTAAGCTGTAAGTCCAAACCAACTTTTCAACAGTAACTTTTCAACTTCTACTACAAGGGTTATCATTAAGTTGTAGAAGTTATTGACACAGAAAGTTAGGAAGGAAAGTGGTATAATGAGATGTGAAAAAAGGCAGAGAATTAAAGCTCATCAGTAGCTATTAAATGCAGCAATCACTGTATAACTTTATGTACTCCCGTTGTCAAGTTCATGCAGGCTGTTATATTTCTTCCAGTTGAAGATTCTATACTTCCTTAAATTATAAGCAAAATCTGGTCATTCCATCCCCTTGTTGGAGAGCCCTCTCAGCTTCAAACTGTCATTACTCCATGCAGGTGTTTGGTTGCTTTTTTTATTCTCAAAGAGTTGGTGGTGTCCAGTATCCCTTCAGTGTGAAAAAGATAATCAGTAAAGGGTCTTTACTGTTTTGGGGTTGTTTTTGTTTTACTGAACCAACTCAATTCAGATATTATGGCAGCCATTTTTCTTTTTAACTGAGGTCCAGGAATGACGGTCCAACAAAGCAGCTGCCTTCATATAGAGACCATACTGCTTGATAACAACTTGTGTTTGGTTATGCCAAAAAATCAGTGCCTGTCTCTAGAAAGCAGAAGAGCTTTCAGAGAAACTCAGACTTTGCCGCTGTTAGAGCACAAGAATGTCTCTATATATGACATCTTCATGGCAATCACCCAGCAGGAATTGCATACAAACCTTTGCCTTTAATCATACAGAAGCAATTTTATGCTCACTAGTGCTGTAATAAGACTCTTTTTGTTCCCTCTTTCCTCACTGCCCCCAGCATATACACATAGACCTCTGGTAACTATTCTGAGGTACTGGTTCTATGGTGAGGAACTGCTTGCAGTGGCTGAAAGTTAGAATAGGAAAATGGATTATCAGTAAAACGCATTAAAAGTCTAGGAATCAGAGTAGATGATGACACACAAGGTGTGTTTATGGCTGTGTCCTATTCTCTTCTTCATCAAAGTCCACTGTGTCTGGGTTGTGAATATAAATCTGTGAGTGGTCAGATCCAAATTGACAGGAGTGGTTAGTGGGATCTGCAGAAATGAGAACAGATTGTACCCTACAGAGACAGCACTGTCCTCAGAGATTGCAAATTTTGGAATACCTTTTATTTTTACTAAGTCTCTTCTTCATATTGTGTTTTAGTTCTTTATTTATCTAAAGGACATAGTAGCAGTCAAATTACCTTAGATGGAAACTCTTCATCTTCTAAAATATTCTTATTTTGTGTCCATGTGCACAGAATATATATATCACAGGTTTTATGCAGTTTATTTGGCACTACTTACTGTTAGGTACTGATGGGGTTTGTATTAGCCAATGAAATTTTTTTTTTAGGTTCAGCTGTACTGCTCTGTCATGACTCCAGCATTGATCATATTCTTGCAAGTCTCCTAAATAGAGTTTCCATTGATTTTGATTCCATTTCCATATGCAGAGACCTTGCATGACTGGACTCCATTTCTGTAAATGCAAATGATGGAAATGTATATTGGTGCAGCATCTTTAATCCAGAAAAACAATTTGACAAATGCACGATGAAGATTTTCTGTATCCATAATGAATTTCTAAGGGACTGTATATCTTTAGGCACAATAGTAAAGGTATGAAAAGCTGGATTTCTGAAATTTGACATTATGACCAGGGCTGTGATATGCACCAACTTTTTAGGAAAAGAAAAATACCGTAGTGTCACAGACCACACATAGACTTTGGTGTGCATTTTGGGGCAGAAAGACAATAAAAAGGAACAAGTACAGCAGAGGGCCCTGTGCCCTCAAGCTTGGCAAGGGTTGCAGCAGTTGCCCTACCAGAAGATGTTGGGCCAATGGGACTTGTTCAGCCTGGAGAAGTGAAGGCTTTGGGGTGACCTAACAGAAAGGCCCCCAGTACCTATGGGGAGGTTAGCAGAAAGGTGGAGCTAGGCCTAGGGGTGCACTAGCCATAGAAGTTCAGACCAGATTAAAAAAAAATTTTCCTCTTTGAGGATGGTCAGGCAATGGTGCTATTGGCAGAGAAGCTGTGGCCTCCATCCTTAAAGGTGTGCAAGACCCCACTGAATAAATCCCTCAATAACTGACCTTGTAGCTAACCCTGGTTTTGGCAGGAGTTTGGACTGAGACCTCCTGATGACCTCTGCAACCTGAACTATCCTATGATTCTATGACAGCAAATACTAACTTTCAAATGTGTTACTTCACGTTTAGATGAATGTTTTCTCTGTTAGAGCTTAAACAAATGCAGTGCAGTTGTCTCATTTAAGAGAGCATGTCTTTTGTAGATATTTTTCTTTAAAGAAACACATTTGCTTTCTGTTTCACTGAAAGTTGATTTGCTGCCAAGACATCAGATGGTTAGAAAAGACATACATACAAGTATAATCATCCCAATGGGAATCTCAATAGGTTGTTTTTATGAAGATTTTCAAAAAGTGAACAGCGATTAAAACGCATTAACACTTTAAAAGCCCGATAGTTAATAAAATGTCTTAATATATTTTAATTTTCAAAAATTATTTCCTTTTTGCTGTCTATGGATACAAATGTCATTGCTGATCTGAAATTTGGCCCTGAAATCCATACTTAGACATCAGAATAAAGGGTGTGTTTAGTAAAAATGCTCTTTGTTCTGAACAGTTTAGGACTGCATCTTCTCAGCGATTAGATGTCTGGTTAGGTAGTTTGTGGATATAAAAGCTTAGCTCCGTTTCAACTCTGGCGCTCGTCTACGTGTATTGCATTAAAAGCTCTCTGTGACAAGAACAAAGATGAGGTAGGAGGAAGGAAAGAGTATTAAACCCATTTTATAGATGAGAAAGTCAGGATGAAAGATGTTGTTGTAGGCTTATGCTTATATAAGAAGCTTGTGGAACAGATATTAACTGAGCTCCCTGGGCTCCTCATCTCAGAAAATGAACAATAAGTTCATGTATTTGTCAGCACAGATTTTTCTAGGTTTACTGGGACGCAAACAGGTTCAAAACCTGGAAATTCATGCACTTTCCTCCTGTAAATCGAAACTACAATTTTTATTAACTCGAGAAGTATTAAGACCAGGCATATTCTTATGTTTGCAGTTTGAGGAAAAAACATGCTGAAACAGAATACTCTGCTTGGAATAGTGTAAATAAATCTTACTGGTTATTTCACTTTACAGCAGTGCAAAAATCCTCTTCCTGTCTTACTTGAATATGTTTTGTGTGCTGAACTCAGCCAGTGACACCATGAAAGAGTTGTATCCACATACCATAATAAGTAGAAAACTGTCTTGCAAGATAGTCTCAGTATGAGGTTGTTTTATTATCTGCATCATTATTCTGGTTTCAGAGCCCCAAATGATGACTTTTTTGGTGTGTGTGTGTCTGGGCTTTTTTCCATCTGAATTCCTTTGTCTCCTTTGAAGAAAGACTTAAGCAGACTTTCTTTCTGTTCATTTCAAATCGAGTAATGGTCAAGTAACTGCAAATAACTGAGGTGGTGGTTTTTTAAAAGTATTGCCTTTCTTACTCCCTGTCCATTTCTACACACACACACCCACACACACAAGCCCACTCTTCTCTCCTGCCTTCCATCCTCCAGAACTGGAGATACTACTCCCTCATGTGATTCATTTAAGCTGATCATGTGCATGATACTACTCCAGTCTAATGATAAAATTAATTTCCGTCTCCACAAACGTGCAGGAAAACAACAGCAGCTGCATCACTTTTGATGCTGTACGTAAAAAAAATAGCATAGCTTGCCTCCAGTGTTCTTCCTAAATGCTCGTCTTTCCAATGCTTTCACCTGGGCTCCCTTCTGGGACTGCTGAAGGCAGCTTAAGTGAACACCATGTACTTGTCATTGCAATGAGCTGACAGGGACCACATGTCTGCTTACCAACTCCAACTGAAGCACAGTGGCTTCTTAAAATGCACCGACACTGCCATTTGGGATCATCTGAACAGACTCTCATAGGATCGGAGCCTCAGCTGCTGTGAAGACTCTCAGCTCTGTTAATGTTGAGAGAAATAGGCCAATTTAGTCTAAATGAAAATCTGGTTAAAACGGGTTTTTTTGAGGATAAGAGCATATGTAAAGAAAACATTTTTTTGGGATTAGACTATATGTAAAGAATACAAAAAATGTCACCTCTTCAAAGTTGATTTTATGCATTTCATATTTTTCCATTTAGTGGAAATTCTACACAATTCTACACAAAATTAATGATGATACTTTAGCTCTCTCTCTTTTTTTTTTTTTAACTTAGAAAAATAGTGTGAACTTTCCCATTTGTTTGCTTCCTTTCTTCATTAGATTTATAGCCTGGCTGTTTTTCAGTGCCCCTGCCTATTTTACAGCACTGTTTGTCAGCCATATGCAATAATTTGCAATGTTTTAATTTGAAAATTTTGACATTGTGTTTTTTATTATGGAAAAATTACTAATATGTGCTGGCAGAAATATTAATTGTAAATTATTAATTTAAAAAGATTACCTCTATAGCTTTGTACTGCAAACCAGTCTGATGTCCTGAATAGTTCACAACAGCAGAACTAATAAGGTTTTGAAATTGATCACCCCAGTGGTTATGAAATTCAAATGAGAACAGGAGGGAAAATTACTATTATCTTTTTAAATTATTATAGAACTGACTGTTGTTGACATTCTGCCTCTGTGGAGTAAATTGTGCGATGAAAGCGTAGCATATTTTGGGTGTAATGGCTGACAAGTAATTAAGTGGAGTCTCTGGCATCCATGCTTGGGAGACAAGAAATACTTTTTGCTTTACTGTAGTCTGTAGGCAGCGATCGCACAAAAAATTTCTGTTCTCTGACCATTATGCTGTGAGGTTTTCAATAGGCAGCCCAAAAGGTTATGATCAGCTGTATGTCTGGCATTTCTAGAATTTCAGATATATCCCACCTAGCATGTCTAATGACTGTTTCAATTTTGTGTATATATCAAAATTAATATTTAATAATTTATTAAAGCATCAATGGGAGGAAGTGATAAATGCTGATTGTGATAGAAAGATTTTGATAGGATTTGCTGTAGTTGAAAACCAAAGTACAGTCACCTGCTAGAAGTGGGAGTCTCATAAGAGATGGACCTCTAAAAGAGATAAAATAGAATAATGGATGAGGAAATCAATGAGCAGGTTAGAAATAGGTATGTGCCAAAAAAAGAAAGGTGAGTTTTAATGGATTTTGGGGAACTGAGTTGTTGATTGGCTAAATTAATCACAGTGTGACTCCTTGCACAAAACCCCCAAAATTGCCTTCATGCAGCACAAGGGAAATAGAGGGCACATACATTGAAAAGGACCAGTATTTTGTGTATACTCAGGAGTATGTCTTGTCATATTTCTGATATGTAGGTATGATCATATTTAAAAGAAGGATTTAGGCTTATAGTAATAAAAGTCATTCTACTGTTTCTAAAACTTATGCAGTAGTTAAAACTTTAATTAAACAGGTTTTCAAGAATGGGAATAGAGACTGAGTTCATAAACCAGACAGATATGCTTTGTAAATGAAGAAGAGAGCTAATTAAGCCAAGCATAGCAGCATAATATTAATTTTTTAAAACACTTCAAGTATATTTGTAGTAAATCTTGCCACAGCTACTGCATATTTCCTAATGAATTATTCTGCAGTTTAGATTCATTGTCTATGCTGCCAGCACTCCGTGGCCAGGTAAAATATTGTATCCTTAGGCATTATGCTAATGTTTATTTCAGCACAATTAACTCTTTGAGCCAAATTTGTGGCAAGGTCAAAAATGACATAAGGAATCTTTAGGCACCAGAATATTATTAATCCCTATAAATTTTATTCAACTGATATTAATTCTAGTTTCTTTGCTGTGGAGATAGAGGTTAATACGGACTGCCTACTGGTCTCTATCAAGAGCTCTGTAACATGGGATAGAAGAGAGCTCTGTTTTGTTACATGTGTGGCAGGCAATTAAAGGAGTTAGTGAACTGCTACATTTCCTTCCATATGAAAAAAGTATTCTGCTCTGTGTTTTCACATTGTTAGGTTTAGATGGTTAAGCTGAAACCACTTGCTGATGTTTGACTGCAGTGTTTGTGTTTCTATGTTTCCTCAAACTATTTGTCTAAAAATCCTTGAACATTTTGAATTATTTGAGAGATGTAATAAACCTGGTAGGATGTTAATTCTTTGGTTGCGTTTCTGTATTTCTTTAAAGAAAGCTGTAGTTTCCTGATAGATTACAGAGAGGTCCTTAATTTTGTCTTCTGCTGGGAAATATTGATGTTTGAACAGGTTCAGTTAGATCAGCTTTAGTACATTCTTTTGGGACCTCTACTACATAGAGTATGAAAATTGGGTTAATTTTTGAAGCAGTAACAGATGCCTGAGGACTTCTTAACCAAATTGTTTCCTTCTGTCAATTCAAATATTCTTTTTTTTTTTTTGTAAAGAATTTTAGAAGTATAGTTAATATTGAATTTTTCATACTTACTTTCCTTCTTTCGGGACCACATAGACTTAAACTGTTTTGCTGTTATAGTTAGTAGCATCCTTATCCCTTTTCCCACTATTCATGCTTGAGATTACCCAAACATGAGCAAAAATAGCAGACATACCAGGAATGTTACGTATATGTCTACTGAGTTTTGTAGAAAGTTTCTTAAAATCTAGAGTATTCTCTGCGTTGCCCAAAGGCTGAGCAGACAGGCTTTCCTGGGTGCTCCCTAAGTGATGGTATGTACAGCCTTAATGAAAAAACCCCCCACAGTTTAATTAAAAATAAAATATAAAAAGTATTTTTAAAAAGAGCATGAGATAGCAAGAAAAGAGGAAAGCTATACCCACACCCAGCTGTAAAGTAAGAAACTGGAATATCACCAGGCAAGATTCTTTTTCCCATCATTTTCTCTAGCACCACGGATATTCCCCTGAACACTTCCCACCATGATTATTTGGTTAAAACAGGATCAGCGTGGTGTCCCAGCTGGTTTCCTTTACACACTACAGCTGATGTTTCTGACAGCAGCAACTGGTCAGGTACAGATGTTGCACTCATTTAACTGTTTGTGAATTTCTGTGCATGCATATTTCTGGAATTTTTTATGGGTTATTTAAATAATAATTGCCTACTAATGTTATCTACTGAGCTCTACATATTTCTGACCATAAAGTTATAAACCTCAAACTAGAAAGTGAGAGATGAAAGAAGGCTGGGAGGAGAAAGGGTGAGTTAAAAATCAGTTGTAATCCATTCCTGTGAGAAACGCAGCATCAGAGCCCTATCAGTCTTGCAGTTCAATGATGCCATGAGGACGAGAGCATTTGGGAGAGGTAAAAGTATTGCCACAGCAGCCTTGGGGTATGTCAGTGAAAGACTACAAAGTCAAAAACAGACTTCAGTGCTGCAAGTGAAATGCTAAAGGGCTGTAAAGGGAAAGACCCTAAGGTTACAAACCTTAAAGCACAGGGCAACATAACATCCGCACCTTTCATTTCTCTGTGGATAATGTGATTTTTTTATGATCTTGAAGAACAAGAAAAGTCAGACCATTTTGTAGATAATTTGAGACTTGTTATTTAATGTAGAGACTTAAAAATTCTGCATGGACAGAACTATTTACAGTAGAAATATCTGCATCAACAGTTAATAAGCTAATGCAGTGCAGTGTAGTATAACTCATCCTATAATCCCCCTTCTTTTCTTTTAATTTTTGGAAAATGTGTATGACATCATGTTTCTGTTCTCCCCACCCTGTCCACAGCTCCATGCTCATGTATTCCCCTTATATCTTTGTACCAGTACTTAAGTCAGTCTTTGAAAAGCTGAATCATGATTAATGTCAATCTAAAGACCCTTTGCAAAGGTAATTGTGTTCTATTCCTTTGTATCCTTTGATGTACATAACAGCGTTTAGGTAGTGTTAGAAATATTTGCAGATCTCTTTACATTATCACTTGATACACAGGCATGTGAAAATAATTTTTAACATACCAAGGTATGCTGGACATTTACTTTTTGGCCCAGAGTTGTCGTTTACAAGGGTTTAAGATTTTTATAGCAAGTTTCACCTTTTAACTGCTCAGTTTTGTTCTGCTGTACTTAACTGTTAGATGCTGACTTGCTGCCAGAAGAAGGGCAAGAGATTGGCACATGTTGATGAAAGATGTTTTTTCCTTCATCTCTTAGTGGTTACCCCTCCAGGGGTCTTTTCTGCCATGAGCACTTTCCATGTTGTATATTCAGTGCTGAAAGAAGATCATACAAATCGTATTTGAAATTGTTGCATCAAAGGTCTCGTATAATTAACTGTTGAAAATCGAGTGATGAATTTAAAAGCCTTTTGGTACAACCGTTAATTTCCAAAGGAAAACTCTGAGGTTGACAAACTTAATGGGTGGGATTCAGTTGCTTTAAACTTACCTGTCTAGTGCCACTTTAGATGTCCTAGTTATCCTGTCTGGTTTTATAAGCTACAGTTTCAGAAAGGCACAATTCTCTTGAACATTGTGTTATAGCTGCCCTTGTCATGAGGATGTCTCAGCAGACTGCTTAAAATAGCACCAGTCATTTATGTGTAGGCATACAAGTCACTCTTCATAACAAATTAGATGGTTCATGAAAAGCAATTAAAAATATCGTGCTGAAGTTTTGGCAAACACTCAGCAACCTTTTGGGTTTAAATCTTTCACTCATTTACTGTATGAAAACTGTTCTTCGAATTCTCTTATATGTACATGAAGTTGGCTTAGGGATGGTGGGCCCCTCTGGGGTGTAAGTAGACACCTTTTACAGCAATGAATGAAAACTATTTGACTTAGAACAATTCTTTGTCTCCCAAGTATACACACTGCTTGATATTTGAAGGATGGTCAGTAATAGAAGAGTATCCCTGACGTTAAGGTGTGTGAAAATCTTCCAGTGTAATTGTCTTGTAGTCATTATTGAGCATGTGATTACTGGGACAGCTGCTTTATTCTTGGAGAAGAAATTTTGACTATGTTGTATTACTGTGACAGCCCACCATAATTTATATTTATAATACAGTAATTTGTAGTCCAAAATTTATAAGCAAGCCCTTCTAATATTTCATAGAATTTTCAGTTTTATGAATACATATATGTGATGTATACATGAAGGAGAAAAAGGGCTGCCAAATTTGTTAGGAATCAAAAGGTATATGATAGGTCTGCTGAAAAGAGAACTGAAAAATAGATTGAAATTAATCATAATTCAGCTTTTCAAACCTTATTTCTGTGTTGTCACTTCACAGGCAACTGAAACTTTCAGTCTAAAGAGAACTTAATGTATAATATATGCTTAAACACCCTGTCTTTAATTATGAGAAATTCAAAATATCCTTACTTACTGGAAACAAATTCTGCTTAGAATAAATAGAAGCAGATTGGAGGAATAAACCTCATGTGTGTTAAAGCAAGGAAAGATTACTAAGCTGGTATTCTCAAGTACCTGAAACACTCTGACAGTGGCAGCAGCTGGCAATAAATATAAATTTGAAAACAAATGAAGTTACTTTCCCTCTTGTCCTTGCTAAAGTATGCCATGAACAGGACCTCTCTGAAAATAGGATTTGCATCCCTGTAGATCTGAAGAGATAATGAAATTATTCACTTAGTCAGAAAATGAGAAATTTATCAGGAATTGCCCCTTAAATTCAGATTAAATTGAACATAGTTATTTTATTTTTAACTTTTACTTCAATTTTAAAGTACTGTAGAGATACAAGTGTGATTTGCTACAATAGTTATTTCTGAAGTCAGACATGTAAACATCATCAATTGTGATCACCCTGCAAGGTTCTGTGCAGAGAGATTGCTGGATAGGTGAGCAGTTGAGAGAAAATCAGAATCATTAGTCATGTTTATTTCCTGTCAGCTTTTCAGATACTGTAATTAAGTTAGGGCTAAAGATCTTATTACTGAATGGAATTTGTAGTCCCCAATGGAAGATACATTACAGCGTGAATCTCAAATTCCAAACTAAAGCCTGTGATTCAAATTAGAGCTTCACAAAAGAAATCTTGTTTACAAAACAGAATAGAGTTCCAGTTTCACACAGATGTGTCACCACTCTATCTCAGCCATGTTCTAACTATACTCATCTTGGGATATTTAAAATAAAATGAGTCTCAATTTCTGACCAAATCACCATCAGGTACTTTTAATGTTGTTTTAAAAGTTTCTGTAGATCTTGGCTACATAAGTCTCCAAGCCATATTCACCTCAGCATAATATCAAAATCCCATTAGTATCGCTTTATTTGGTACAGCAGATCAAGGCCCTGGGTAAATTTAAAACCAGATGATTTCAGACACACAAAATCCAGTTAAGATCTGCTTTATCATGAAACTGTCTGGCTGTGCTGCAACCCACACATTCAGACTGTCAAAAGGAAAAAGGAAAGCCATCAACACAAATTAAAGCAGGCCAAATGTATGTGGCAGGAAAATATTTTTAAGTTGCAATATTTTATGGGCATTAAATCTAATGGGAATTCCTGAGAACACTGGGTGATAGGAAATTAATAACCTTGTGTTTTATAATTTTCTCCAAGCTTGTTTAATAGTTAACAGTCATGGTAATTTTTAATGAGAACATAATGTTGATTATTTTAAAAAATTTATTTATTTTTAAACCTTCAGTGGATTTCTGATTACCTGATCAGAAGTGGTTATAACAAGTACTCTGACCTACAAAGTTATGAAAGCAAATAAGCTGTCTAGTTTTGCAGGAGACAGTTTCTCCTCATTTCAGCAAAGAAATAATTAATTCTTCTGTTACTACATCCAGTCACCACAGTCTAAGTGAAAAAAACTGTGCTGTTGTTTTGAGTCCTGTTGCAACCACACATTCATCACTGCTCCCAGAAACAGTGCTTGTCATTTTGTCCTTGTGAAAACGGAAAAGCTCAACAACGATGACAGTATGAAGAACTGAAAACCTGACACATTTCCACAACTCGCTAAAAATGATAGGTGCAGATGTCATTTCTTCTTTGCACATCTCTGGAAGAGACTCTGGAGATCTGTCACAGTGTGGAACATCTCCACAACTGCTGTGTTACAACTCTTGGGCAGTGCCTGTAGCAGAAGCAATAGCAAATTTTCTCTTGAGTCTTGACAACATACTTTGATTTATGTAGATATTAAGAAACAGTAGTTTCAGGATTTTGATATGTTACTGAATACGTGATTATATAATATACAGTTAATATGGCTCTAAATAAGTCTAAGTACAACCCTAATCCTAATCCTTCTGTTTTCTGTGGCCATGGTTTTAAAAAAATGTGGAGCATTAATCTTGAAAAAAGAAAATCTGAAAGAATTGCAGATCTGCAATCAATGCATCAGTGATTCTTTCCTGGTATAATATTCAAGTTAAGTAATTTTTTACATGATTTGTGTACTTTATTACAGTGAAACTTCACAAAAATAAATTCAAGAATTTCTAGCCTGGGGAAAGTATATATTAATTAATTTGTATTTGTTTCATTTTGTTTAGCGCTATTGTCTAAAAGCAATATCCAGATACAAGATTTTTGCACTGGTAGCATCAGGTAGATCTGATTCCCAAACTAGGGGACTTCTTGTCAGTAAGATGATGAATATATGACGCTATATCAGTATAAAGTAGAGCTTGTTTTCCCTTGAAGTGCATATCTGTTATCAGTAATCCTCTTAGAACTGGAGGTGCTAAATTCAATGTAATACCAGTGTGTTGGTATTCAAAGCACAGCAATATATAATAGTATCTGCCAATACAAAACGTAGGAATATAATTTTTTTCCCCAGTCTGTAGCATGGAATATGGCAAACTTTTTGTCCACGGAACTTCCATAAAAAATTATCCAGTCAAAGAATTCAGCTTCTCTTACAACAAAGAAAGAAATTAGAATTCATAGTAGACCATGTCTTTCCTGTACTGATGCATCAATATAGGCAGCCTGATGGAGGTGATAAGGTAGTTTGTCATGTGCTTTTTGCTTCAAAAGCAGCATCATTCTTGTCATCACATTTATCATGAAAATTGCAAGGTGTGAGATATTTGCTAGGAGTTGTTATAAACAAGATTAGAGTGGGGTGAATTTCTGCAGCATAAAGCGAATGGCAAGCAGGAATGTGCTAATTTTACAGAAACTAAATTTAATTACTTAACTGAAACATCATTTTAGGACATAGTAGGTAATTATTTGATTCAGTACGCGAATGGAGAAACCTCAGCAGCAACTGCAGGTTGATTTCTGAGTGCACCTAAAATTTGCACAGAACATGGGTAGACAAGGGAATGCTGAAGGAACAGGAACATTCAGAAAATAGAAGATTGATAGAGGAGACGAGATAACAAATTTCAATATGTAAAAGTTTTCTACATGATTAATATGATTAACTACTCCTCATAGCTCTAGAAAACATACAAAATTAGAGTTACTGTTTGGCTTAAACTGTTAAGAGCTAGACATTAAATATTATGAATAATTTTATAATGAAAGGATTTTTATGTATTAGATATTGCTTTATGCAGAAATTTGTGGTATTTCTGCCACTAGAAGGTTTTAATATCTGGTTAAACTAACTTTTGAAGAGGTGGTTAAATTTCCTTAGACTTTTGTTCATTAAATTCAGTATGAATGTCTATAGCACGGATACTCAGTATGAGGGGATTGGTCCCATCCTGTCATTTTGGGCTGAGAAAAAGGTGGATGTATTGCTTGTGACCATGCTTTTAAGATTACTTGACTTAAAGTTTTTCTCTAGAAGGAAACCTAGGACTCCATTTAAATCATCAGAGCTCTGGAAATTGTATATGTAGAGTTAAGAAAGCAATGATGTTTAATCTACATAATATTTATGTACCATAATGCGCCTGTTGTCTTTGCTTCTGTTTAGCTCATGCTGTGTCTCCTTTCTAGTCTCTATACTTCTTTTTCCTTTCCAAGGGAAGAAGGGAAGAAGAAAATAGGATGTACCTGTGGGCATTGTACCAACACAGGAGCAGGGATGATCCGGAAGCCAGGAAGTATCCCTGAGCCCTGCAGTTAAGTGGTAGGCTGAGTGTCTTAATTTTAATAGACTAAAGGGCTACTTAGAAGCCAAGAACATAAAATACTCTACACCACAGAGGAAACAGAGCTGAATCAGTTATAAAATCTCATAGTAAGGCAATAAAATGAAAACAGAAGGGATATGTATAAGGTAATTTCCTTCCACAATCACAGCTTTTCAAAATGGCATGGTTTTAAAGAAATTTCCATCCCTTTTCAGTGATTGCAGCTGGCAGTGCAGAGATAACCAATTGAAGAGGGTCTAGATCTAAACTTAGGAAGCATGTTACTAACTTAGACTCCAATTTTCCTTATTTGTTTTGTCCTCAAAACATATGGAGATTTTGTTGTATAGAAGAATATATATGTACACAGACATATCTATTCAGAGTGTAAGTATAAAATATATAATAATGCAGTATTATTAGATGTGCTTTCATATGTACATGATATATATATAATTTTATATTTATATTGTGTTCACAGTTACCTGGTGGTACCTATGGCTAGAAGAGCACAGTTCTCTACTGCCATCACTGCCATTTTAAAGAGAGTTCAAAAGGAGTCCAATCTCAATGGAGACAAAGATGCCAGAACTAGTGCAGTCAAAATTATGAGACAAAATGGAATTAAATTCTGTTGCAGACATTAAGTTTTATCTTTGCTCAGTATCTGGGAGGAGGAGGGAGCACAGCTATTTGGAAGACTTTTGGTGCTTTTACATGCATATATGAAAAGCACTTCTCCAGGGAAGAGAGAGAAGATAAAAAATTAAGCTATTTGAACATTTTCTGAATATGCTTCTCTCTTACTTTCCCTGTTTCTCTAGAGATTTTGTGTGCCAGTTGTTTCTTTAGGCACTACCCTTTTTCTTCTCTGTCCTGGACGCTGTTGGAGGAGGTCCAATTCCTCTTGGATAATAATTATGGCAGTAAGTAATGGTGTTAATGGGAAAGGGCACATTGTACATTGAATAGAAGGTCTGGTTAAGCATGCATTTGCATCATGTCCTTCTGTCTGGTAGCATCCTTTCTTTTGTGCTGTTAGCAACTTTTAGCACTCTACACTCTCCCCAATTTCTACTCCGCTTTTAAAAGAGAAAATGATAAACCATTGGAAGACAGCTGTGTTTCAAGATTGTGCCATCATTAAAGATTTCACCAAATAAAATATAAACATTTCCAAAATTCTATATATGTATATGAATCTCCTCCCTACTCTATTAGTTTTTATGCAAATATAGTGATTTCCATTGGAAAAAAGTGATACCTTGTTCCTTCCTTCTCCCTCTTATTATGCCTCATTCTTTTTCTAGAACTTTCTTTCCTTCTTTCTCCAGTCACAGGTGCAACAGATTTTATTAACTTTATTTCTCTGTCTTTTGTGTTCTCTAATGAATTTTTATACTGCATCTTCTTTTATTTAGTCTTCTGAATTTTTAATAGTTCCTTGATCTTTCACCTGCAACTTATTTTTTCCTTGCATTCAAAACTTGTCTGGCAAAAAAATCCAAGGTTTTTAAATGTTTATTTATTTGTTTGTTTGTTTGTTTTTTCTCCATCACTGAATCAGATTTATGTTGTGACCCTATACTTTGCATGAATTATTTTCTTGAACTTATGTCCAGGGTTGTGGCTATATATTATGCTGTCACCATAATTAAGTTTACTTAGCTTGAAGTCATTAACTGGAAGACAGAATTATCTCAACTCCAAATCTGTTTCCAACTGTCCAAAGTAAAATCTTGTACTGCCACCCTGACCCCTTCTTGTAGATCTGCAATCAACAACTCCCATTTGTCTATTCCAGGAACCTTATTTTCTGTGTATCCAGGCTGGTCTTGCCTATTCTTTTCTCAGTGTGTGTCATGCTGTCTTTCCTCGTGTTTCAGCTCTTGGGGCACTGTGCCAGAATCCGCTGTATGATTTTGTCAGTCCTAATATCAGGCTCCAATTACACCTCCTAGCTTCTCATAAAGAATATTTCATAGCTTTAAAATGTGTGTGTGGGTTCCTGTTTGTCTTCAGAAATCAGTGCAGAAGGCTGAGTATCTTTACACTTAAGTATTGTAACTCTGACTTCTCTGATCTTTACAAATGCAAGTACACTGTTAGGGGTGAAGGTGAGTATTAGGGAACTTTGGGACTCTTCTTGTCCATAGATTTATCTTTATCTTGCCCTCTTTTTTTTGGGTCGGTCCATAAATTATCTTGTAAGTTATCATTCTCAAGACTCAGTTCTTAATTTGTTTTCCACCCTTTATAATTTTCTATATTGTCTTGAATTACACAGAACTTGACTTCTGCCTCTTCTTAGCCTGAGGAAGAGCTTCCTCTGACTGCTAATTTAGTAATATAAGTAAGCACTACATAGTTTCTTTAGTGTTTCCCACCAGAGGAAAAAAAAAAAGGAAAAGAAAGGAAAAAAAATCAAAGCTGTGTACATCCTTCACATAATTGTTTGTGATAATCTTTATAATATTTGCAGCTTTAAAGAAAGTGCTTTGTATTTCTTTTTTATGATGATCTCCTTGTTTCCTTGTGTACCTGTGTACTGATTTGCCTCCAGTGCAACTCCTATGCCTCTTGGGACATAATGATAAAAAACTGTCATATTAATTCCTAATCACTATGATGCAAATTAGAGATACCAATAAATAAGGCTTTATTTGGTCACAATCTCCTGTTTGCATGGAGTTTACAATATGAATCTGACCTGTGTAATTGATGCTCTGTTTATATAGAAAGCTTAAAGAGTCTTTTAACACATAGCTGTAAGGATGTAGATATATTGAAGATGTGTATCAAAATAGTTAAAACAGCTTCAGACAAATAAAAAAGAAGTGTGTCTCTGAAATTCTAGATAGTACTAGTGGTATATTGCCCTATAGTGCTTTCTTTTATTTAATGTCCTTCTTAATTTTATATATTTGTCTCTGTTGTTTTTGAAAATCAAATCTATCCTGTGGTAATGTGACAAAGGAAGGAAATGAAGAATAAAGTACTACAAATGAAGTGCTTTTAAACAAACTAATTAATTACATGTACAAATGCATTGACTAACTTTGGGTTTTCAATTAGATAACTAATTATGTTGAAAATGGCATTGCATATTTAAATAGATGCCAGTGCCTCTGGCTCATCCAGTTCTCTCTAGGCTGTTATTTAAGTACACAGCTAATTCTCTTGCTGTTAGGTATCACCTGTTATGACTAAAAGCATGGTTGCATGCCTAATTGGACATAAAATCTTGATGTTTACATGAGCAAAATATAAATTCTTTGTATTAATTTATAGTGCATTTTTCTACTTCACAGAAAAGCTGTCCATCAAATGCTGTGCAAAATACCTGTTTATTATTGCTGCATTCTTAAAAAACCCAGAAAATTTCTTACAATAAAGTACAGAATTCAAAGTGGTTTTGCTTATATAATGTCTAGCAGCTATCAAGTAATTAGTTTTTAATTACTCATTTGGTTACCTGTTTAAATCTGGTTCCAACCTTACATGATCTTTCAAGGTATTTGTTTATACAAAAAATTTTGACCCCCCCCATAATTAAGAATACTTAGAGGTTTTTCTAAGAAAGAGTGTTGACAGTTATGGCTCAGAAATAATGTAGATCCAACCTAATTGCCAAAGGTAGAATGAGATAAATCATGTCACTATCATATGTTTATGAATCATGCCACCAGCTTCTTAGACCTTTTTCAAATGACTAGGTCCATTTTGCATGAGATCATAAGAATACTATTTTTTTCTTTTTTAGTTTAATTGTTGTCTTCTAAGACATGAGGACTGTATTTCTGGTAAAGAATGTCAGAGTTGTCACAACAATCAGAATTAAAGGTAAATTCAGGGATTTTTTGTAAGCAGAATTTTTGTATATTAATGGCCAGATAAACTGGATTCTAAACAATAAATATCCCTTTTCATAGTCACTTCTTTGAGTCTTCCAAAAGAGCTTTCTTATTTTCACACTAGCAGGAGATACTTGTAGCATTCAAGTTAAAGTAAACAATTTGCAAATGCACTTACGGGAATTATTTTTATCAAAATACACAGTATTAATTCCTTGTACAGCAGGTGCTATTTTCATTGTTTTAAAATGAAGACAGGTACTCATTTAACATTGCCTTTATTTTAGCATTATATTTAGGAGAGAGGCTGAGGACAACATTTGGATTTTAAAGTTGTTCTATAATTACATAAGAACACTGTCTATATAAAATGCATAAGAATGTTTAAAGAACTATCATTACCTATATCAATTCATGGGCAGTCCTGAAAGAGTAGGCAGCAGATTGATCTGGTGCAGATTCCTGTCTGTAAAACCCAGACTTTCATGTGAAATCTCTTTGCTTTCACATTTACCAGTCTGGGGAAATACCAAAAACTAGTGAAGGTAATGTTGGGCAGAACACACACCCTTCAGTAAAAATGAATATTTGCATCATGCATTTTCAAAAAAGATGCAGTCAAAATTTACTAATATTTTGCATGGCTTTGTTGTTAAATGCAGCCTTGGAGTTTTAAAACTGTGCTTATTCTGTTTACATTTTCCCCCCACCCCAAGAATAATTCCAGAGCAGCTCTTTTGTTTGTTGGTGAACAGCACAAAGCAAACAAAGTTCATAAATCATACTGACTGAAAACATCAGTCTTGGTTGCTGCTTAATGAGGCTTTAATCCATTTTGAACAGTTGAGTTTTTGGGTTTTTTGTTTTTTGTGTTTTTTTTTTTTTTTTTTTTTTGTTGTNTTTTTGTGTTTTTTTTTTTTTTTTTTTTTTTTTTTTTTTTTTTTGGTTGTTTTTGTTTAATGTCATTTCCTTTTTCAAAAATTCCTAGGGGAGAGAAAGAGGAAATATGGTTAGAACACTAACATGTCCTCTATCTAGTCTTTAGGAGAAGCAGAGATTAGGGCATTTTTTCCAAAGGATTTTTCAGCTATTGAGTTATTTTAAATAAACCTCTTCTGAGCCCATTCGAGATCTCATAGAACTGGACAATCACAGAATCACAATTATGGGTGAGGTCAGAAATGACCTCTAGAAATCATCTAGTCCAGCTTCCCTGCCCAAACAGTGCCATCTACAGGTTGCCCATCCCCATATGCAAAGAAATATTTGTGGAAAAGCCACAGTACCCTGCGAAAATGTGCAATTCTGTGAAATCTCTAAAAATTATCTGGTGTGAGAATTGGCACAGTCCACAAGGGCATGGTGTAAGAAGGAGAAGTCCTGTGGAGGGATGTGTTGGGGGAAGGTACGCCCACATAAGGCTAAGATGTCTGGCTTTAAATAATTACTGTCAAAAAAAAATGTTAACTTTTTGTCAGGTATTTTCTTTGTTGAATATTTATTGTGTTATACAAGGCACCAGCACAGAAGAGATGAGTCACCATCTTTCTATGTCCTTTTCCAACAAATTTCATAAGGTGGTTATGACTGAACTCTGTAAACTAGAGATTATAAAGACAGTTCTCCTCCCACAACAAGTACAGTGTGTTTAGTGCTACATTTTTATTTGTTTGTAGGTTTTTATGCATACATGCATACATACCTATATGTTCCTCAGTAAACATTATCTTCATAGGATAAAATCCCCATGATTATGATGTATTGAATTCAGAAAATGGTCCTTCTTTTTTTTTATTACTGTTTTCTGCAAGAAATTTTACTCAATAGTATTATCAGAAAAATTCTCTTTAACTCTTTCAATTTACCAGAAGTCTTCTCTCAATTCCTCTTCAGAGCTAAAAGCAATTACTTTCCTTCCTTTCCTTCCTCCTTTCCTCATCTTTTGATAAAATCTGTGCAGAAAAAAAAATTATCTAACTTAGGCCTTCTTGATAGATTATTTTAGTATTTAAAAATACTGCTGCTGAACATCCACTGCTAATTATATGATGATTTTTCTATTAATGGTGCAATTACATTTGTACAGGCAAAAATCACATAAACATCAGTATTTTATAATGAATTTTCATCTAAAAAAACCTAGATTGGTTTGGCTTCATGACTGCATCTCTCATGGTTGACTAGCTTAATATTCATTGTGTCAGCTGCAATTCGAATGTTATTAAGCCTGACCTAGATTTCATTGGTGAATAGGTTAATCTGCTCCATTATCTTTTTCTGTATGTATGTGTTTTAGTTGACACCAATTTTTATTTTCAAGTCAGTGATTTGGAAACTCTAAGACCAGCACAGTCATGATAACGAAGAAAATTACTCTTTGTAAAACTTAATTTCACACTTTTTTTGTCCTTTGCGTTGCATCTTATTGTTGAAACCAGTTATGCAAGGATAAACAGGCTAAAAATAGTGATGTAACATATCCTGGCATCATGCTTCACTAGTTTGTTACAGCAGTAGTCACCAGAGGAAGTCAGATCTTTATCCCTCGTCCCACCCCAAGCAGAGAAGACAAACTGAGATGAAGAGGATAAATAAACAGGGATTCAGCTAACAGACAAAAAATTAAGATAAAAATCAGATGAAAGGAGGAAGTTGTTGAAAATGCATCTATTCCTACTCTGAAAAATAAGCAATCCTTTCTCTTGAGGAACCTCTCCTCGTCTTCTGTTTTGAAGCTTTATTCAAAACAAACCAGAAGATTTTAATCTTAGCATCTTTATAAACAAAACTGGTATGTTTTTTCTCTCATTAGAAGTTCAGATTTTATTAAATCCAAAAAATGCTTTCTCATTTAGTTTTTTGGTGTTTTGAGCTCTTTTCAACTGAAAAGCGCTGCCTGGGTCGCCCTGGAGTCTGAACTATGCTGTATTTATCCACAAAATTGATTTTGTACAAGATTATACTGGAGTTAATATATGGGCTAATTCTCCCTTTATTCAAGAGATGACCCTTCTACTAAAATTCATCCACTGAGGCTCAGTTCCATGCTCATATTCAATTTTCCATTACTCAGGCTTTCTTCCTCTTTCTATCTTGTAGGTTTTAAATGATAAAAAGTGCCAGAACATTTTTATTCTAAAACCTTCTGTTCTGTTCATCACATCCTTTGAAAGAATGAAGTAACAGATGTGTTGTCTCAAACCTTTATTTAATTAATTTATTTAACTTTGTAATTTTTTAAGGGTGCTCTTTTTATTGAAGTACATTTTCATTTTTCATCTATTCTTTTTTGAAATTGTAGCCATAAAATACAAATGAAGCTGGAAGAATGGGCTAATCAGTTTTCTGGCAAAAAAGCAAGGTCAAGTATGTTCTAACAAATGTTTGTCTGTCTTATTTTTCTAAACCTTGTTGAAAGCTATTCTACAAGCTCCACAGAAAGACTATTCCAGTGCTTTGCTATCTGTGTAGCCAGAATATTTTTCATAGTAATTCATAATAGTAAATTATGTTAGTGAAAATTAAGCAATTATTTTCTTTTGCATCTAAAGTTATTGAAAGAATTTATCATTGTTCCTTGTAAAGAATTTCATATGGCACTGTAGTATATATGAGCTCCTTCTTGCACTTAGTCTAATTTTTCCAGACTAAAAAGAATTGGAGAGCTTTCTAGTTTTCCTGACAGATCTTATTTATCCCGGTATAACCCTACTTCATCAGAGGGGAATTTGAAGAGAAGGCAGGTGCATAGGGACGCTTTTCCATAAAATCATCCTGGCTTTGAGCAATATCATAACTTGAAGCTGATGATGTCTTTGAATAAACGTTTCACTAGACTCTTCCTCCATGGGTTTGATACCTTTTCAAACCTTTTGAAACCTGTACCATCCAAAACACCCAGTGTGCTGTGTAACTTTGTCAGTGACACGAGCCCTGGCATCGAGTGCACCTCAGCAAGCTTGCAGATGACACCAAGCTGAGGGGTGTGATCAGCAAGCTGGAGGGAAGGGATGACACCCTGAGGGACCTTCACAGGACTGGGAGGTGTGCCCATGTGAACCTTATGAAGTTCAAGAAGGCCGAGTACAAGCTCTTGCACCTGAGTCAGGGTAATCCAAAGCTGCAGACATTATTCAAGATGAGATACATCACAGTTTTTTGTATTAACAAAATGACTGTTTCTTGGGGTTTTTTTCTGCCACTCTTTACTATAAATGACAATGGATTTCACTGCTAATAGACATTAAGCTGACCTTTGTTCAAACTAGCAATAATTTTCCAATTATACCTTTACTGTGTGGTAACAATTAGATCAGAGCCCATTCCTGTGTGCATAAAATTAGGACATATCTTTTTTTAACTTTTCCCAGAAGCATTGTTTTACCTGCACTGAGATCTACATCTATTTTAGAATATCAGTTGTTTGCTCTATCCTGGATTCTCTCCATTAGATTTCTCTTTTTCTTAAGTTAGCTGTGGTACTCTAGCTGGGACCTCAGGAACTGGTAGATGATCAAATGAATTGTCCACTTCCCTCATGTTTTATATACAATGCTTAATACATCTCTGTAGTACATCTCTCAAGTGTACTTGACTTTCTTTTTCATCTTTTTCATCTCATATTTTGTTTTTTATTAGTTGTAATGACTGAAATCTTTAGTGCAAAATGATTGCAGAAATGTTGTTCGGTTCCTTACTATTGTTTAACATTCTTGCATACAATCAGTCTCTCATATAAAACACATTCTCTCTATTCTGGTTTATGATCCTAGCCCCTTGTTAAAATTCTTTCAATTAAGTGTTTGGTCATGAATTATTCTTTATGAATGCTGAGGCTAATAAAGTGTTGAGCCCATCAGTCTTCTGTCTGCCCTATGAACAAAAGATCATAGTTTATTGTTCAGTGTAAATACAATGCCTGTTAAGCAACTGAAGTACACTTTCTTTTTACAGTATTACTGTCACAACCATGGATTGAGGACTTAAAATTTCTTGTTCCAGTTACCTTTCCTATTGAGTGTTTTTCTAAAAATCACAAGTCTAACTCCTACTTTTGATATGTAAAATTATATTGCATAAAATAGGTTGCTAAGTTGAAAGAATGATAATTCATCTGAATGTGTTTCCTTTGATACTAATGAATTTGAAATAGATTTGTAACTTTTAAATTTGGCTAAATGGAATCCCAGTTAATGGGTTTATACAGTCTCTAACAATGGGACTCAAATCTTGATTGCTGCTTTTAACATCTTAGAGAACAAGAATCACAGTAGAATCTAATTTTCAGTGTGATGACCCTTCCTGTAAGACATTATCTAAAAATGATATTTGCAATAATTAAAGGGTTTTTTTGAGAGTATTTACATAAACTATATAAAAAAATAAATTATAAGGCTATGATCTTTATCAAACATTCAGTGATGGGAAAATATTCTGTTAGTATTTGATCTACTGGTTAGCAACTGATGCTGCTAATAATACGGTGAACAAAATGAAGGAAATAACACTGACAAAGTACTGAAGAAATGAAAAATTATTGATTAGAGAGATTTTGATTTAGATTTTTGATTAGAGATTTTGATTAAATAAAATGCATGTCAAGCACCATTGTGTGATGAAAAGTAAATCTGGTACTATATATTTTGTATATGCCTAATATATACTATTTACATTTCAGAGAGTTGTAACAAGAATATGAAGTGTGATAATGTCTGAGCAAGAGCAGGCAAGTGCTGAAAATATATATATAGAGAGGTGAAATGTGACAAGATGAGTTGGGCTGTAATAGATTAAATTGTATCAGCAGAGACATACATCTGCAGCCAGACTTCACCACTTATCTACCAGTTTCCAAGACTAAATATAAATTCTGAGGAGGTCATTATTTTGAAAAATCTCGAATGCAGACAGTTATCACCACTGCATTTTCTTATAACGACTGCAGAAGAAAGTAGTCTGAATATATGCAGAATTTCTAAGGGTTGTATAAACAATGTTACACAATTAAACATTGACTTTTTAATTGTGAGAATTTTCTAATTCAAACACAAATTATGCACAAGTATATGTTTATTGAAAGCTGTTCTATGGCCTTCTACCCAGTGGCTCATAATCTGCTTTAGGAACCCAGTTCTCTGTGCTGTAGAACCCACCCGCCCTTCCAGGCATGAGAAGACCAGATTCTCTTAGGCAGGGATTTGGAGTCCACAAGGGGGACTGGGTGGCTGAAGTGACCCAAGAACTACCATAGTTCTCACACAGTTTGTGTGAGAAGTCAGGCAAAAGAAGATTGCATTGCCATACATCAGGAGTAAATGTTGACGTGAATAACAAAAATACCGAACCAAACAAAAAAACCCAATTAAAATACTTAATATTTAAAATAAAATTTTAAAGAATTTTAATTAAAAAATCATCTGGGCTTGTCCAGAGAGGAAAAGCAATGAGATCTAACAAAAGAGTCAACTGGGACTCTGCTAAAAGCTATGTCTGCCCAGTTAAATGAGTATAAAATAGAAAACTACACACACTGAGATATTAAAATACATGACATACATATAAAATACATACATATACATATAAAATACAGCATGACATACATCAAGTAATGTAGTCTTGTCTGCTTTTTCGAACCTTTAATGTGTTTCCCTGCTCTTTTCAAGCAGCTTAAATGGTAGTGAGTTATGTATAAAATGAGTGGATATTTGAAGCTGGTAGATTTTTATTGTCAGGAGCAAAAAATTTTAAAAAGAGTTGCCTTTCATGATAGATTCTACAGCAGGGTTAATTTTTAGCATTTCAGTATTTGTAATCCATGTTTTCTTTTTTAAAGACTTTATGCCTTATAAACATTATGGAAGGGTAAAATAAATTTCAATATATGAAGTTATTTCTTTGAAACCACTCTAGTTTACTTTTATTTCTGTACTCTATGCATTTCACTGATTGTTCCAAAAACATAAAAAAAACCAAAAAAAAAAAACAAACCCAAAAAAACCTCTTTTGAAAGATACTACTCAACTATTTGTTGAAGATTTCACCAAACAGCTTACCACCTACAGTTAACTGAGGTGTTTTGCTATGTGTTTTATAGGCATACTGGTCTTCTAGTAGGGTGTTTACTGAAAGGCTATTTCTTATGGATGTCAGATAAGGCTGAGAGAGTAGGAGTTTTATCATTCTCATTTATCTGTTACTTTGACCCCATCACTCATCTTCCTCCTCTTAAGAGGTATATAAATACCAAATAAATGAAAAAGAAGCCTGACATTTGGAGATTGACATAGTCTTCAGCTTTTAAAGATGATTAGTATCTGGAACTCCTGCTGACTGTGAAGTGTGCAGAGTCAAGTTTTCTAAGTCTCTCAGAGGAGTTTACAAATTCAATATTCATTCATGTTAAAAACCTCACTGTTTCTTAAAAAATCATAGCGAAATCTAAGACCTCTGTCTTATTGCCTGCTGTGTAGGGAACTTTCTGTTAGCTGGGGACTGGGATATCCAAGGAACACATAATTCCTGTGCCTCGTGCAGAAGTATACACACGCACACACACACACACACACACACACACACACACTCACATACATTAGTAGAGCTAGATAATTTCTGTCAGAGCTGAGCCAGCCTTCATGAAGCTTGAGTGTATCTCCATTTGTACAGCACTAGCAGGTAATTGGAAGATGACTAAGCCCCTGAAAATGCTCAAATCAAGTAGAGAAATGCCATGTCAGAGTCTGTAAATGGCAAAGTAAAACAGACAGGCCCATAAATTTTGATGTCAAAATGTTGCCATAAATGCACCCTCTTTGGACACTATTTCCTCTAGATATGCCCAGCTATCACAGCATATCTGAACTTATGTTTAGAGCTTTAATAAATGTCTGACTTCATTTTTAAAAAGAACAGACAAGAGGTCATTGACAGAAACCACACCAGTGAGTTCTTGAGACATAAGAACTGTTCTGATTATATTACATTTAGATTTGTACTGTTAAGCTGAATGATGAGAAAATCACCAAAGAATCATATAAAGCATATAAATCTGACATGGAACAGAAGACTTGCTTGGTTTCTTGATTTCTTGCTTTGTGACTTTGTCTTGCTTTCCTGTTTTGTCTTGCTTTCTTGAAGTCATGCTTTTTCTGTTTCTTTCTCTCCCTCTCCTGCCTTTTCTGTTCTGCATAAGTGAAACCAGAATCAGATCTTCAGGGCATATTCCTAAGCAAATGTATTTGGAGCACAGGTCTGGGATGAAATGATGCCCCCTCGCCCCCCCACTGGAGCTGACAGTAGAACTCCCATTTACTTTATAAAGGGCAAAAATTCATCCGGGAGAGCAGTCTACTTCTTGTAAGAAAGAAATCCATTGAAGATTGGTGGAGAAAGAGACAATGTGTTACTAAATAAATTATTAATGAATGAAAGCAGAATTATATCTGAGAATATGTGTGCAAAAATAAAAGAATTTAATATTATAGTTCCCATAACAACAATAGCTGTGCCACATTGCATACTTCTAAGAAAGTGTCATTTCTATAAAAGCATGTAGTATAATGAAATAGTATTTGATATGTAATGCATGAGAAGAAGGAACTATATGGTCTATAAAATTGAATTCCTTTATGTTGGTGTATTTAAACCTTTAGGTATTTTTTCAATTGGTTGACTAATTGCTATCTAGTTTACTTTTGTGTCTCATATCCCATGACCATTAGTTCCCTGAAGATAAGACAATAATCTGAACAATGTTTTAGTCTTTGTGCTTGTTCAGATTTTGGTAGCTGATAAGACATTTGATAGAGTACATCTCATGGCAGTAGCTTTTTTGGGGAGAACAAAATATCCAAAAATATTTTCTGATCAATAGGTGAGATGTAAATTTTAAAAGACAGGAGAAATTTGACCCAGTGACCCCATGGCAGGGGGATTGGAACTAGATGGTTTTTAAAGCCCCTTCCAACTCAAACCATTATATGATTAGAAATGAGAAGATTCTCTATTCTGAGCTATCTAGCTTTTCAAGGAAGGTATATTATTGTACAAGATTCAAGCCCTCTGTAAAGATGTAAAGATGTCATCACATTTGTGCTTTGCTGAGCATGTACTGATGATACTGAAAAGAAATATCTATTTAAACAAGTGTTGTGTTTATATTCAGTTTACCTTTCTGCCTTTTTACCTTTTTACCTTTTCCTGCCCTTCCTCTCTTGCAATCCTTTGATTAATAATATGCATCAAACAAGCATAAAAATGTAAAGCTGATACAAGAGGTACTGATATATCAAATTCAGGCTTTTCTTGAGGTTTTCTCATGGAAGATGTATTAGCTATTATTAATAAGACTAGTCAAATATTTATCTGATGGATGGTGAAGTATTATCTGTGCAGAAAACACACAAGGACTAACAAGAAATACTTCTTTAGCTCTACTACTCTTGCTTCTAGCAAGTTAGTAGGTTCAACTAAGTCCTGAAGAAGCCTTTTCTGGACTTCAAAAAATGTGTGGAAAACACTGCCAATTGCTAGATGTTTGATAAGTGAGAAAAGCTTCTCACTGAATCCAGTATTCTTGAATTCCAAATTTGTTCATAAAGCAGCAGCTGTAATAGCACCATGGTTCACAGGAATGCACCTGTTGGGACTCGTACCTCTAAGAGCAGTATATCAGAAAATAGCTTACTTGTTTGCTTTCTGGCTTTTAAGGAGTGGGGGATAAATAGTTTCCAAGTGCTTGCTGGTTGTTATGAAACATATTGTTTTCTTGTTCTTTTAATTCCACATTTTTTGTGAAGCTAAAGTAATGTATAGTATTCATTCCATATGTTGTATTTTCTAAATAGGGGCTGAAGTCTTTTATGTAATCCATCTCCCAAACTTATACAGCAGTCAAACTCTCAGACTGAGCATTGAGCTTCATAATTGCAATAAATGCTTTAAATTGAAATATGGTAATGAAGTGATTCATTACATTGAGAAAACTTGGTGTCATGGAAATCTACAGAAAACTAAGAATGGTAATTGTATCAGCTTGTATCAGCTATATATCAACTGAATACAAATGGTCTGTGCATCAGACTTGTCCATTTCTATTACTGACCAGTCTATAAAATATCCTGTCTCTTACAATTAATCTGGAGCCAAAAGAGTTCACGCTAAAGTATTTAGTTTTCTTTCCTGCTGTCTATCTTCGTTTGGTTTTGTACTTTCTTTTTTTTGTGTGTGTGATATAGTAGTGGTAATAAATGCTAATGCTAATGTTATGGACCCAGGAAATGTTGCTTTACTGGTAACTTATGCTGTAAATTACCCATTCCAGACTTTTCATAGTGTTTTCATGACTTTTTTTCCCAGTGTGTTCAAAAGCTGCTATCCATGTCTTTGCACTTGCAGTCTATTTATGGTATATGTATCATTCACACATACATATTGTTTCCTAGTAATCTCTAACCACAGGAGTATCAAACAAGTCTGGAGTTGTACTTTCCTCCATGGAAAAAAAAAAAAAAAAAATTCCTAATATCCTCAGCCTGAAAAATCCAATGTTTTCACCAATTAAATGTCTTATCACCCACCTTTTACTGTTGGTGTTTGTACCAATGTGCTCTCAGAGGCACTATATTTTTTATCAGAAAGGTTGTCATTCTTGAGAAGCAGGTATGCACAGCAGCAGAGAGCTGTGTTGGCAGAGGAATTTGCAGATAAAGAATATGCTTTAATGTGCTTTTCACAAAGCTATACTTTGCAGCCCAGTTTATTAAATGGCTGCTTCTCAGAGGTATGGAGGAATCTTTTTCTGCCTGTTGCGAGTAAATGAGATCCTCTGAAGAGAGTAGAGATCACAGAATCACAGAATTAACTAGGTTGGAAAAGACCTTTGAGATTATCAAGTCCAGCCTGTGACCTTACACCACCTTATCAACTAAACCATGGCATTAAGTGCCACATCCAATCTTTCTTTAAACACCTCCAGGGACAGTGACTCCAATACCTCCCTGGGCAGCCCATGTAGCTTAAGAGTACAGCTTTACAGAAGGGCTGCATCACAGTGAAACAGTGCTCACAGTTTCGTGGTGTGTTCAATCAGAAAGGACACTAAGAATTTATTGGGCAGACCAATCAACCCTTACTAGGTGCATCTGTCACCATAAGTATTTCTTAGGGTGGTTGGGAAAATGTTGTGGAACAGGTCTAAGGTATATTAGCCTTTCCCTTGAGGAAGCATAAAGGAAGGGGGGAAGTGTATAAAAGGCAGTACAAAGGCCTGTAGGAATGTAAAAAGAAAAAGAACAAAAAATAGAAATAACTAAAACTACAAAAGTCTGAAATAACAGTCAAACCAGTCACTTCCGTGAATGTAATATTTTTTATTTTCATGTTTCCCTATAGCTCTTTTTAAGCTGTTACAGGTATAAATGGGAAGTCACTTAGCAATGGCAGTGCGAAAGACCCAGTTAAAAATCCTGATTTCTACTTCCTCGTCAGTAACTCTACTGTTAGATAGATTTGATGTTGCTAATACTTTTCTTAGTACACCAAGTGCTGTAGTATTTTGACAGCAATATAGCAGGTAGATTTTTAGAAATGAGGATTATTTCAGATCTACCAGCTGTTTTGCTGGTTATTGCTTTCTACTGACTTTCTATACTGAGGTACTTGTTGTAACTCATCAGGTCCAAAGCTGAAAAATGAACCATGTGTGCACTTGAGAAAAGCCTATATTGTGCTTTTATGTCTTAGGAATTTTGCCAATAGGACATAACAAAGTATGATTGTCCCTCTTCTTAACTAGATGTTAACTAATTCATTGAATAGGAAGAGCTGGGAATTGCCTGGCGATGAGTCTTTCACTTTCCTGTGCAACATTTCCCTATTTGCTCTCTCTCAAGGCTGGTGCAATATAATAGAGCTCTAAAGGCATCCTCTCAAGAAATTCATGTGTGTGTTTTTTGCTTTGAATCAAATGTTTGAAGGGTGTTTTGAGCTGTCACGTGTCTGTCAGATTATCCTCTTTCTGTTGTAAAGATTCTCTGCTTTGACAGGGAGAATGACTTCCTGAGGATTATACAGTACCACTTCCTTGCATAGCTGGGCATGAGGAATTAATTACAGTCTTAATGCTCAGCAGAAGTGACAGATTATGACTGATGGGGAATTGTGCTGGAGCAGCTCATCTGAAAAAAAGGCAGGGAAAGTTGGCTCCCTTGGCTCCCCTTGCACTGTTGGGAAGTATGTGAGTTCTAAAGCATGGCAACTGCGAAAGCAGTCTCTTCATCCCAGCCCTACACTCCAGCAAAAGATGCAGACCCTTCATTGCTTCTTTGCTATACACCAGTACTTTGTCCTTCACACAGACACATTCCCAGTGGCCATGATGCGTCTCTGTCTGGCCACTGAAGAGGTGAGCAAGGTCCAACATCTGAGATAGAAGCTCTTGCTGCCTGTAGTTGTGACTGACTCAGTGTGTGTGGCACTAAAACCATATTATTTTAATCCTATCTCCTCTTCTGTTGTGATGTACCCTCATTCCTGTGGGGAAGCCCCTTTGACAATCCACTCATCTATGGCCTTGAAGGAAGAAGCCAGTGGAAACATTAATATCAATATTTCTGCTTTTCTCTCTGTGGCCCATTGTCCCTGGTTCAGACAAAACTGTTGGTTTTTTTTTCTAGTGTTGAAGAACATGAGCAGATGGGACCGGGTTTTGTATACCTAAGTTATTAGAACAATGTATACAAATTATTTTCTCTTAATGCATTGTAGTAACAGTGACTGATGGGAAAAATCAAGAGAATAGCTACAGTTAAAACTAATCCTTATAAATAAAACCATACAAATGGTCAAATAAGGAAGATAGGGTCTTGTCTGTCACTTAGGAAATCTAAATTTGGTTGAACAGCCTCACACAAACCCGTTAATATTCATTACAGACTATTCTACTACATGTGGATAGTAATGCTAAATCTTCTCTACTTTTACCAGCTTCTCTATATGAATAGTAAAGTCTTCTATGCAGAAGTTATATTATAGCTATATTATATTCTTTTGAGATCAAAATGACAAGCATATGAGAACCCTCATTTTGGTTAGGACAACGTCACAAAGTTTTGTGCGAACATTCAAAGAATTTCTTCTAGTTTGAGTCACCAGCCTATGAAACCTGATTTAATAATCTGAAACTGAAATTTGTTATCTTTAAATAGTTTAATTCTATGAGACATTAGACTGAAGTCTGATTCCTGATCCTTTTGCTTTTCATGATACCTCTAAAATTTCAACTTTAAAACATATACTGATGAAAGGGAATGACAATTTTTAGAGTGATGTTCAAGTAGTGGTACACTTTGTGTTGATAATTTTTTCTTCATTCTCACACCTCAGATTCAGCTTTTGGCTGACTACTGACCCTTATGCTTTACTAAAGCAGTTAGAGCCTGATATTTGTTATTTCAAAATATGTTTAGCAACGTATACTTTGTTGTGTTTCAGTTCTAAATTATTAATTTCTTCTGGTCATCATAAGTAGAAACAGTTTTTACTTTTATTGATTTTTTTTTCTTATTTTCTGTTTATTAATAAGAATTTTGGAGTTTGTGTCTGTCACAGGCTATTATGATTAGGAGGCTTCCTAGCATTGTACTCTCACTTACTTAGAACCATCTGAAGTGCTGATAGCACTTTTCCTTCTAGAAATACCATCATGCTGGTATTTTCTGTTGCTATACAAAAATATCTATTTTTTCCCAGTCTCATAATGCAGGTTTGTAAAGCAAAGCTAGAAATACTTCCTCTGTAGCACTTTGTGTCTTAAAGCAAGAAATACAAAAATTACCCTTCTTGACAAGTGTTTCTTAACGCTACAAGACTCAGTGGACTGTTCAGCGAATTTGTGTTCCTGTTAACATGAGGTAATGACAAGGAAGTTACAGTTATGGCTAGATGCAGAATTAGCTTCTCTGTTGGTATTTAAAATGATCAAATAATAATTCTGAGGGCACTTTCAAGAATTACTATTGAATTAACATTTTCTTGGTGTAGTAACATTAAATGCTAAGACATAGTTGAGAAGGAGAATGTGAGAAGTACACCAGTTTAATGAAATATCAATTGAGTGCTGTGAGGTCACTAAATGCAGTGGATATATTAATGAGGGCAGTGCCCTTTCCTTTTGCAGGTAATTCAGATTATTTTTTCATGATATTTGGTTTGAAAATTTTAATGCTTTGCAGAGTTTCTTTTTATTAAAGCAATATGAAATTTTAGTGTTTTGAGAAAAAAGTAAACTATTATTAATATCTACTCCTACAAGCAAAGATCACCTATCTAAATCTTTTTGAAGCAGTTCTTTACTGTTTCCCAGTACTGGAACACATGTAACTGAGCTCTTCCAGAAAAAAATGTTTATACGCAACCTCATGTGGCAAACAGTAGGCTGCTCTGCAAAGTATTAGATTTTTCCTAAATTAAGGGTTTCTATTTATTAGATTTCCACTGATCTAAAGTGTAATTCCAAAGCTGAAAAACTAAGAAATATTCAAAATATAGAGCTGCCTTAAAAGTGTAGGAGTATAATGTCTCTAAATGATGCAGTCAGTTCTGTCTTCTTGAGACATGATTTTAAAGATGGACATAGAGAGAGGTTAAAAACAAGAAAAACAATGCTGATGGACCAGCTGAATTATTCATTAAATCCCACAATACAGAAGCAGACACATTTTACATGGGAGATTGGTCTATAAAAGACAGAAGAAAGTCTTTAAGTCTTTGTGCAGCACATAGTGAACTTCTGGAATTTCTTGCCCCAGGATGTTTTGAAGGCAGATAGTATAAGCAAATATAAAAATTGTTTAGACAAATTCATGTCTAACAGATCAGTAAGTAGATACTAAAATAGACAATGATGCACAATCAAACATCTCTGATAGATTAAATCTTGATGCTCATGGAGAGTAGTCAGGCTAATGTGCCCTACCCAGGCACTGTCTGCTTTTCCAGTTGTCTGGAGACAGGCTTTTGGGCTGTAGCACTGCTGCTCAGACACAAAATTAAGGCATTTCTTATAATCTTCATAAAAGATTAATGATGAGTAATGGTTTTTGGCTATACCATAATATAATCTTAAAACCAAATGGAAAAATAGCATCTATGTTTAGATATGAATCTAATAACAAGAAAAGATTTTTCATGATGCTTACTTCAAATTGCAATTGTTTATTTCTGTAATAGTAATTCTTCGTAGAAACCTTCTAGAAAATGTCTCCTTTGAAGAAGAAAAATTCTTAAATTCTTGCTTATCACTTTTTCCACCTTAAAGTAATCATACAGTTGCAGAAGGAGACAGAAATCACCAGTCGCTCTGGCTGATTACTCACTTGCTGAGTGCTTCACAGGACTGTAGTGCAAGACAAGTATTTTCCTCAGTGGAAGGAACTATCAGAAAAATTTTCCAGCGCACAGATTGCTCAAGGCGGCTATGCTATCCCTCTGAATAAACATGCATGTGTTCAGATACTCATGCACACATCTGTATTTAAGTTATATCTTGAAATATGAAAAACAGACCTTTCTTCTCTCTCACTTTTCAGTTTCAGCTAACATTAAAAAAAGGAGGAAGAACCTGAATCTTACAATAATATTTAGGCAGCTGGCTAGAAATGAAAACCAGCTGTTTTGTGCTATGATCTTGTCATTCTTTGCTTGTACTAACTGGCAGGGATGAAGGCACAAACATCATTTATTTAATGGGTTTAATTAGAACTGGGGAGAAATCTTCTGATAACCTGTGCATTTAGTTATAGAAAAGTACTTAGAATTCTTTAAAATTTGAAACCTAAAGTTACTGGTATTATTTCAGTCTTTCTATTCATTAATTCATGTCTATTTCTTGAAATTATTTCAGGGATCTCTTTGGAGCAGTGTGTATCAGATACAAATAAATTAAAACAATTAATTAAAAAACCTCTTCTCTTTTATCCACCTTGCCTTACGTGAACTTTTGAACAAAATGTCTTGAATAGACACACTTGGAATTAATTTTTATAATTATTGAATACATGACTCCTTCAATACTTCAGTTTGTGGAAGGTCATAGGTCTTTATTCTAGACCAAAATTACCTGGGGTGTGACACTGCAGGTTTGGGGACAATAGAGAAATAAAATCCGATGCCTCACTGCTCTCCTGGTGGACCCAGGTACACACCTATGAGTAAGGTGGGCATATGAGGATCCAGGACAGCTGTTAGTGCCTGACTTTGGCTTTTTGACATGTGGCAGTGGGGTCCCTCTTGGAAGATTTGGAGGATCCCTACACAAGGGCAGATAAACTGTCCAGGCAACCAGTCTGCCATGTGCTCTGTGGGCATTTTCAGTGAGAACCTGAGGCACTGCCAAGTGTCAGCAGGCACACAGGGATCCGTATCAGAGCTCCATTGCTGAGCTGAAGACAGGACTGATGAAAACTAAACCATTGCTTTATAATATTTAGTTACTTAAACATCTTCAGATCAGGTGTATTATGGAGAGGAAGCAACTAATCCCTGGTTAGTTAAATTTTCTTATCACAAGCATTTCAGGATTTTTTTCCTAAAAGACCAAACAATTAATGTGATGAAGAAGGCACTAAATACTTAATATTTTATAAAAGAAATCTATAATATTCACAGGATATTTCCCAGTAACAGTAAGAATGAAACCTCTTTTCAATCACATTAATTCATAGGTTTAGTCAGGGGGGAAAAAAAATAATAAAAAGGAAATATTTGACAAACTAAAAAGGAATTTTTGGAAAGGGTTTCATGATAAAGACTCCTGAAAGCTATCTATTTTTTTTTCTTGAAACTTTGTTTTGGAGTTATCTAAATGATGTTTAATAGAAGTCTGTATTAAAACTGTATGTTGTGTTTTACATTTACATGTTGTTTTGCACTATTTTCACCATATTTCAAGGCATTTCAGTAGTCATAATTCATGCTTTGCTACACACTGATATTGCTCAAAAATTTTATTTAAAAAGTATTTGTTGGCAATTGCAGATTATATTGTGGGTCACTTTAACTTTCCATGAATATAAATATCCTTTAGAATAAGGTTTATATCTAAACCAAAGTTGAATTTCATTGCATCTGTACAAGGAATGGGAAGGCTCAAAGGCTGAATATTTTGCAATATTCAAATTTGAAATTGAATATTTCAATTCCTGCAATATTTTGGCTTGAAAATTCAGTCTGAAAGAGCATCACCAGTTCAAAAGGAAGTGTCTGCAGTCTGATCTGCATATAAATGCTCATATCTTTTCATATCTTTTAACAGAAGCCATATGAAGCCTATTATTTTTTAGATTTTTTTTAAGAAAGTTTTTCAGATTAAAATCAGACAAGTCTAAAGCTAAACCAAGCTTTTATGACAACTGCTTTTGTTGCATGAGATAAAGATTGGGAAAAAAATTAATCCACTTCTTTCTGAATTTAGTCTATTTTTGAAATTTTAGAGAAGTTTGTGATTGTGTTATGTGAAATTTAATATTGATTTTAGTTTCCGTTATATTTCTTAAAGTACGACCACCGTTCTAAAGCCTTTGCTGACTGTATAAGTATTTTTCCTTAACTTTTCCTTGATTATCTCAGATTTTTTCTCAGCAAAAAGTATCACTATTTCTAATACATCTCCATTACTTTTATACTATAGTATAATATTCCTATTATTATTTCCAATACAGCTTTATTACTAACAAATAACTTTCTTACATATTTGAAATAAAACAATTGAAATTTTTTTGGGTTTCAAAACTCATAATCATAACTTGTATCCTAAAAATAACTTATTTATCAATACAGAGTTAATATTTTTATTACTTATTTGTAAGCTTCTCAATTGTTTTTTTGATAACAGTGTTCTTTAAAAAAGAAAATACACTTCTAAAGGAAAAGCAATAAAAGCGCTTTTTAATATTTTTCCATAAAAAACATTAATAGAAGAAGATGTGAAGTTTCAGGCTTCCATTGTACAAAGAATAACAACTCTCCCCCTTCCATGAACTAAAACAAAATAAAACATCTTGAGAATATTTATTATGGTTAAAGGTTCCACATTTTGATATGCTGCCAAACGCAGATTAGGAAATTTTAATGTCTTTGGTTAGTACAAAGCAATAAAGCGTAGAAATTAGCTCTCCTTTGTGAGAGGCATGTGGCTGGGGAATGATTTCTCACAGTCGGACCTAGGCAGAGGTGCCAGACTCTTAAAGCAGCCACAGGTCTACAAGAATCTAGGCCAGCAACCTGTAACAGCGATGAGGAGGCAATGCTGCTGTGACCACCTCTGTCACCACTGCTTGAAAATAAGAGTGTTATTTTTCATTCAGCATTTCCTTAGGAGAGAAACAGGCCAACAGGGTTGTCCAAGGCAGTAGATGCCATTATTTTCCCCTATGGGATACAAAGAATTTTTAAACTAATTTTTCTCTCCTCTCCTCCTGTACACCTTTTCTTCCTCCTCTCACAGAGCATGTTTCTTGGAAGACTGATGTGGGCAGCAACCTCCGCTCTGAGGCTGAGTAAATACACAGGCTAGGTAACCAAAGGTCAGCCTGCAGCCTCTCCCATGTCAGTTTCTGTCACAAAAGAAATGGCAGGAGAACTGCTAAGGGAAGGGATTTGGGTGAGTAGAAAAAGTGAGTTCAAAGACCAAGAATTTTTATTGAGAACTGTGTTTCATAATTGCAGATTCTGCAGGCTAGAGTTTTGTTGCTGAGTCAAATTTTAAATTCCACTATTTATAATCTAGAAAAAAGTTTGATCATCGCTTCTCTTAGGCTGGAATAAGCATTACTGAGAGGAAAATTTCCACATATGTTGAAGAAACAGAGAAAAAGGAAACCATTATGTACCACGTGAAATTTTCATCTTAATAGTACCATAAATCTTAACTTTTGAAGTTCACTTCAAAACCATTGTCTTGAACTCCTTCAAACTAAAATGTTCACAGTTAATTCAACATTAATAAAAGGAGGGTGCAGGAATTAATATTTTTGATAGCAATACCTCTTTGGTCTGTATTTATCCGCCCATCCCTGCAGGTGTAAAGTTTCCAATTTGACAATGATGTCAGGGTTTGGTAATTCACTTAGATGACCTAGAATAGCTACTAAGTTTTTACCTTGGTAAAATGATGAAGCTAATGATAATGAATCTAACAAATGGTTCCTATCTAATATATGATATAATATGATACTGTTAATATCTGTTAATGATGTTAGCAAAAACCTGTCATGTTAATGATCAATATAATCTAGTAGAGAAATGTGAGAAGGTAATGAAATTATACACTTATTTAGTTAATGGGACTTTTATCAAAAGAACCAAAGTGAATAATTTTCATAATCTTAACTTGAAAGGGCACAGTGTTGGCAGTTGGAATCAGACATATTCTCAAGTGAAAGATTTGTAGAGAAAAATGAGATATTGTGTGTTTTCTTTCTCCCAAATCAATAAGCTTATGCAACCAATATGTTGCTCTCTTTTTCAACACAAAATTACTGTTTTGTATTTGTTGCAAATTTTATCCTGAAAAGAATTATGGTTCTTCTGATTAAGAGAATGTGGTGAGCAAAAGAATGAAGTTGTTTCAGTATCCCAAATGGGAGTGACAGATTTGTGTAAAAGTGTGTAGTAATTTCTGTTTACATATACACAGTATATGCAGTCATTTTTACATAATATCCACTGCTGAATAAATAGAAAAATATATATTGATTTTAAATATAGAATTTTCTAATACTCATTTTAAATAATAATGCTCTCAACATAGTTAGAGGTAGTAATGTAAGTTATAGATGGACTTTGAATGGAATACAATCCTTGAACAGATTTCCCACAATATCACCTCGGTGGTATTTTGCTTTAGGTTTAATCAGTTTGGAAAAATCTCCAAACAAAACAAAACAAAGCCCATAACCAGCCAACCAACCAACAATAAGACAACTCCCATAAAAAATGACAAACAAAAAACCCCAAACCCAACCTGAATTCTAGACTTATCTCTATTATTTCAAAAAGAGGTTTGCAGAAGTCATCCATAGTTTCATTAATTCACCAAAATTGTGTTTTCCTGAATGTGTTGAGGAGAGCTGCTGTGAAAAGGATCATAAAATGAGAATACTGCTAGTGCTAGAACAGTTGAAACACGTGCAGGGAAAAGAAAGCGGCACACAATATAAAGGGTATAGAGTAGAAGACTCAAGAACAAAAATATTCACAGATGTTATAAGGAAAAAGTGATCAAGTCCTCTCTGTGAGGGAAGCTACTATTAGTTGATCTTTCTTAGCAGTGGGAGAAAAATTAATTCTGCATTGCAGGGACAAGCAATATTAAATGCTTCATGTAGCCACATGCCTCCTGGCTGTGTAAGCAAACCTCTCAGGAACAGAGGGAGATTCCTGAGTGTTATGTGCATGGTGATCTGCAGTGGCCTTTTCCAGTTTCTGAAGGAAGGTAGCACGAGTTGAAAAAAATGCAGAAAGACAATGTAAGGCTGGAAATGGGAATCATAAAGTGACTGCAAGTGAATGAAAAGAAATTTTACCTAAGGAGAAATTATTTCCTTGAAATCCAGATGCTCTGGCATTGCGGCTTAGTACTGTCTCTACAACTCTACTGTTCACAAGACCTAGAAAAGAACTTTTGTCAGCTGTAGCTTTTTCTGAATCAATTTACAGAGTGCTTGCCAGCACCAGGGTAACAGACCTTTGTGATACAAATACCAACATATTGGTAAAAGTATCAAGAGGGGCAAAATTTGGGCTCTAGATATACACTATATCTTTAAAGCACAGGAAAATAAAATAAAATAAATTCTAAAATGCTATCACCTCATATCATTATAATCCAAGATCAAATTAAATTATAGCTTTGGGAAACATTCTTAGTGAATGGCAGAAATCATGAAAATCTCCAGAAAGAGATACATGAAGGTAAAGACCATTGAGATAAAACATTTATTTTATCGTGTGTTGATCATATGGAACAGCAGCAGCTCCATAGCTGCTTCCTCATTAAAAAGCTTAATAATATTTTGAGGATATGTTGAAAATTCAGGAAAGAAAGACAGAAAGACAGAAAGACAGAAAGGAAGAAAGAAAAAGAAAGAAAGAAAGAAAAGAAAAAGAAAGAAAAGAAAAAGGAAGGAAGGAAGGAAGGAAGGAAGGAAGGAAGGAAGGAAGGGAAAGAANGGAACAGCAGCAGCTCCATAGCTGCTTCCTCATTAAAAAGCTTAATAATATTTTGAGGATATGTTGAAAATTCAGGAAAGAAAGACAGAAAGACAGAAAGACAGAAAGGAAGAAAGAAAAAGAAAGAAAGAAAGAAAAGAAAAAGAAAGAAAAGAAAAAGGAAGGAAGGAAGGAAGGAAGGAAGGAAGGAAGGAAGGAAGGGAAAGAACAGAAAAATGAATTGCATTAACATGCAATTGAACATAAACTTGGACATAAACTTGAGCAATTATCTGGGAAATTTGTGATATTAAGGGAGTTAAAGACAATAATTGTTCCTTGTAAGTTTTTGGTGTGTTTTGGTCAAATACATCTGGATTCAAAGGTATGGTTAGCATACTTTGTTGGGAAATTGTCCTATCAAGCAAACTTTTGTTCATAGCAATGATGCAATACATTTTGTGAATCTCACATCTTTTTTCTCTTACGATTATTTCTAATCTCCTTTTTGTTACAGTGTCCTGTCTGATAGAAAATGGGGTGTTAACAAGGGAATGCCAGGCTTGAAATTAGTCTAATCTCTCTAGTAGATGAGCTGGCTTATTCTTTGTCCTTTCAATCATATTAGATAAATATGCACAAATCCAGTAATTTTCCTGAATTTCATGTGCTTTAAAAGTCGTTAACTGCATTATGAAGATGCTGGTGAAGCAAGTAGTGGCTAAGTCACTATTTTTCCTTTAGAATGACATGCTTTGTGAGAAATTATCTAATTAATGAAGCAGAACTAGAAACAACTCCTGTACTTTCCATATGAAATTTCTACTTATCTGAAGCACTGCTGAGTCATAGGACCCTGCACTGGAGCACTTTGGTAGGAAAGCTTTAGCTGGGAAAAAAGAGATAGCATTTGTAGTTCAGCATCTTGCTTGCTTTAACTGCTGTGCTTATTTATTAAAAAGGGGGTGTTTTTGTAATCATAATTCTGTTCCAAATGAGGAAACCGGTAAATGAGTATTCATTTATCCTGAGACTTTAAAATATTTAATGGCACAAGGTAAAACAGAGTTTATACAATCAAAAATCTGCACAATTAGAGGCAGAGAGAATCACTGCCTCCATAATAGCTATTCCCAATTTCACTGAATGGGAGTCTTTGGTTTCAGATTCTGTCATTTCTGTCATTTAGGTGTGTCTTCCTTTGGGAGTTCCCTTCTCAATATATCAGGTCTGGCAAAGCTTATGAAGCAATACTTGAAGCAGTAGGGCTCCTCCAGCACTTTCCATGTTCTGAGTTTGGGTGCATTTTTTAAAGTCAGACCTCTCAATAACTGATAGATCTGCAGCTTATAAGAAAAACAGATTTCAGCTCTGAGGCAAAAGTTAATAGATGCACGCAACTGAAGACTATTCCCTAATCTATTTACTTACTCTCATACATAGTTTGCAGCTAGCCTTCAGAAAAAAAAAAATATTTAGTTTCTTCATATATGTAACCATGCCTTTATGTCTTTATGTACATGTAAGGGACAAGTTAAAGTAGAAAGGCACGGATGGCTGTATGTGTGTGTTGGAAGTGAGAAAGGAGATTTCTTCTGAGCCGGAAGGTGTGTAGTGTCATGTGTAAGATTCCCTGCAGTGATACTAATAAAACTTACACGTTATATTACAGTAAGGTTCATGTTTTGGGATCTGTGTGTCTCTTGGAATTGAACATCTTAGTATTTGTTCATTCTGTGAATTTGATTAAGATGAATGTATACGGAAAAAGTTCCACATTGTGGTGTATTGACCCTGGCTGGATGCCAGGTGCCCACCAAAGCTGCTTATCACTCTCCTCCTCAGCTGGACACGAGAATAAAAATAGAACAAAAGGCCTGTGGGTGGGGATAAGGACAAGCAGAGATCGCTCACAAGTTACTGTCTTGGGCAAAGTGGATTCAGCTTGGGAAAATTAGTCTATTTTATTACCAAGCAAATCAGGGTAGGATTTATTTGAGAAATAAACCCAAATCTTTAAAACAGCTTCTCCCCACCCCTCCCTTCTTCCTCAGCTCAACTTTACTATTGATTTTTTCTCCCTCTTTCCCTCCAGTGGTGCAGGGGAACATGGAATGGGGCTTGTGATCGTTTGATCACATCTCTGCTGCTCCTTCCTCATCAGGGAGAGGACTCCTCACACTCTTCTCCTGCTTGATCTTGGTGTTCCTCTTGGGACAGTCTCCAACATTAACTTCTCCAACATGACTCCTTCTCATACTCTGCAGTTTTTCATGAACTCCAGCATGGGTCTCTTCCATTCAGTGCAGACCCTGTAGACCTCATGCTACCAAAACCGGGCCGCACAAACCCAATAAACAAGTACAACAACTCATGTTGCTTGGAGGAAGTTGCTTAAGTATGAGACTATGTATTTTACAAAAGAGTTTGTATTTTTTTTTATCTCCTCTGAAAACAGGACATTATCTACAGTGTCTGTTCCCTGATGACACCCCGAGATATGCAGATTGCTGAGACCTTTGGATTTCTCAAGGTCAAATCAAACTGAAGGCAATCGTTCCTCATCCAGATTAGCTGAGCCAAGTTGCTTGCTTTGGCACTGCTACCACATCCTAAAAAAGCAGATTTTTCTTGCTTGTGGGCAGGTGGTTAGAATACCATATAGAGCTCATTTTTGACTGTCAAGATTGAAATTATTTCTCAGCCAAGGATAGCTATAAGTACATCTGTTAGCTATTAAATTGTGGAGAAAAAAAAACTTTGCAAAGGTTCAAGATGTACCTCATAAGTAAGAAAAAAGTAAATCAGAATTTCAAACCAACTTCTGTAAAAATGTCTAAAAAGATAAATGCAATTCCATTATATTCTGAAAAAGAAAATTAGTGCAACTTTGGTAGACCCTGTTCTTAAGCCAATGAGAGTTCAACTACAGACTGAGCAACAGAAGCATAGATGATTATTACTAATGTGTCAAAGACTTCAGTAAAACATGAAATTGCTTTTTTTTTTGCTCACACCAGTATGGTTTTTAACAGATGCTTGGATTGTATATATCAAAATCTGTGTAATTTAATGTCTTTGCCTATACTATTGCTGAAGCAAATGGTTTAAATGGGAAGAATAAGAGGTGTTAAACAGTTATTTTTTCTTAAAAATAGTAGATTTAAGAAAGTGAAAGACTGCTCTTCATTAGTAGAGGCTTTATGAAGTTTAAGAGATTGTTCAGTAATTATAACTCATTCTAATGAACTAGATATGAAATTAACAAATAATAAGTTAATTATTACTTACAACAATTGTTCTCTTAAGAATTCATTCAGGTATCTTCTAAATTTAATTAAAAACTTCATGCGTGAGAGCTAACGGAGGTCATGGTTATAGTCAGTCAGAGAAATGAGTCTAAGTACTCTCAACTAAGAAAGAAAAATAGAAGTTTACATTGGTTTCAAAATATGTTACATTATTGACTGCAATTTCTTTGTAGCAAAGTCCTCTCACAAGGAATTGATGTTAAAATCCTGATAAGGTTATTGTGCTTTAAATTGATGTTTGCCCTGAGGATTTTTCGTTTTGTGGTCATTGTTGTAGAGTGCTAGAAGCATTCCAAAGTGTTTTTAAACTTTGTATTGTATTAATTTTTCCCAGAATTATTGATCATTTGGCTTAAAACTGTTATTCATTTACATAGTTCTAAATCCCTAAAATTGATGGCAGTCATCTGGAAGGCTATCCCTAAGAAAAAGGGTGGAGTCAACACTTCTTTTGAGAAATCATGTTTGTATTAGTAATTTGGCCTTGTAGGTTGCAAAAGGTGAAGAATAGTTTTATTTGAGCATGTCCAGCAGAAATGTTTAGCTAGTGAAACAAATAAATAGTATTTTGTACATTTAGATCAGGAGCTATATTGCCAGTGTAGCACACACAAGTGGTTTCTTCCTTGCAATTTAGGCCAGAGATTAAAATTTCTGCAGGATTCATGGAAGAAAGGGGCAATGACTAACTGACTATGAATCAATTTAGGCTCTCTTCTTAGGAAAGAAAACCAAATTTGTTGGTTTCTCTTTTTAAAAATATCAACATGGTCTTTGCAACAATGTTTAAAAATAACCTACTCTCGTGAAACAAACATGGCTTTCTAAAGCCTGTAGTCTGGTTTGCTTGCAGGAATAGTTTATTGATCTGTTGTGGAGTAATTCAACAATGAAATTATTTTGAAAATTAAAACCAATAGCAAGAAACAGATGATCCAGTTGACTGTAAGATGAGCCCTTGCTGTGGTTTGTTGTTAATTCATGCAGTGAAAATCTCAAGTAAAATTTTGTTTTTAAATTTCAGAGTGTTCCACAGGACAGTGTTTGCAGTAGTATTGCTAGAGAGGATACAAACCCCCAGATAACTGCCCTATGCAAATACTGCAAACATTTTGAAGGAATTATTTTAGGAAAATAGATTTTCTTGCCTCTCTTCTTTTCACAGGTATGCAGGTACTTATTTTTTACAATATATCTGGTTTTTTCTTTCTATTGAGCCTACGTGTGGGAAAAAATCTGATGATTTATGTAACCCATATATGAAATGGCAGAAGGTTTTACATTTAACTGCTGAGTTTAAGGGATTTATCCATAAAGTACTACTCCTGTCTACTGAAGTAGATAATTAGAACTTCTGCTTTTGTTTCTTTTCAATGTCTTTTTTTCTCCCCTATTCCCTTTATATATTTATTAACATCATAAATTTTAATTCTATTTCCTCTTAGTAAAAACTACTTGTGTACAATAATCAGATTTTTTGAATATGAGAATTTGTTTATAATTCCTCTTTAATCACTACAAGAGACTTTCTTTATGCATAATTGTAAAAATTATTCTGGTTTATGATGCTTATTTCAAGAGTAGAAAAGAAAAACATATTTAGTATGTTTTTGAAATAATAAAAAGAACCAATTATAATTACTGCACTCTGTAATCTATTTCTGTTTGCCTCAGGTCTTAAGGAACACAACCACCTGTGTTAAACCCGTAGATTTTCTCTGAGTCTCTGAAAACTTTTGCAAGACTTATCCATGCAGACAGTTTTTTTCCTCCAATTTTGTTTCTAAGTACTTGTTACAAAACCTTTTTTTCCCTTCCTCTTGGTGATTTCTTAATCATAATAAAGGAGGCGATTATTTGAGGATAAGAAATTGTGTCTGGTCTGAAATGGAGTCAGTGACTGGCATTTGCCATATTATTTCCCTGACATTTAGGAGGTAAACATGTCAACAGAACTAACTTTCAGATCCTTTCACCTTTCTGAGTGAAATTCAGGCTTGTGCATGAAGCCTGTAAGAGTACAAAAATTTTATCACAATATACTCTTATGTATTCAGGAGGATGAATAGAAGAGAATATTAAATATTTTTTGAGCTATTGTTTGCCTTTATCACTGATGGAAAATACCCATTTAATAATTTGCAGAAGTGTGTAATCAAACAGAGCAGAATTAATGGACAACTCTCAATCTAAACTTTAAAACATTTTATTAGTAAAATATATATACTTTATAAAAACACTATCAATAAGATGAAGCATTATGAAATCTCAAAATATAAATAATATAATTGTCCAAACTGTATGCCATATTTCTTAGGATAAAAAGAAGGATTTGCATAGTAATAAATTGCTTTCTTAGCATAACTGAATTATTATAGCATATTCTTTGTGTTTAGGAAATAATATCTTTACCAATTAGGACAGTTACACATTTTTGTTTTGAATGGTTTAGGAATTTAGTCTTGAATAATGTGTCACATAAACTGTTCCGGAAAAAATGAAGATCAGTCTTTTTCTTTCCTGCAAATAGGCTATTATTTTTTCAGCTTCCAATGAAAGTACATGTAGAAATTCCATTAGAATATAGTACTGGCATGCTCATCCTTTTAGCTGCTAGAAAAAAGCTGTTTGAAAAAGCATTGGTCAGATTTTGTGACTTGCAAATTAAGTAATTATTATTTTTATTTGACTAATATAGTCCAGTAAAGTTAATAAAATGCACTTTTGAAGATTCATAATTCATCTAATATTTCATGGCCTCCAGGTTATTGATTAGCTTGTCCTTTTAACATACTCACCCTCCTCCCCAAGCAAAACAAAACTCCCAAAACTGAATTTTTTCCATTTTGACTGGTGAATATCCCTGATAAGTGCTGTTGCACAGTTCAGCTGAATCTCCTGGTGAAGGCGATTTTCTCTCTCCAGTTAATTTTTTTTTTTTTTAGTTTTAGAGTTCCTACTGCCTTCTGCTCTGAGGGCATATCTTCCAGACAGTGAAAAGTGATGAGCAGCTGGAGGCAACAAGCTAGATCAAAAGTCTGTTTCTGTCTGTGGACAGACTTGTTGATTTAAAACTAAATAAGAGGTATCACAATTCATAGTCCCATCTGTAAATGCTTCATCATGGTAATAATTCAGTGTGCATGATAATTGCTGGCTGGGGTTAAAGCATGACAACTTGTCTGCATGAATGATTGCAGAATAACAGGTCCAATCTGAAAGAAAACAAAAGTGTGCAGCACAAGGCAGACTGGCATTATGGAAATGACAGCTGCTCGTGGAACTAAATACAGGAACTTTGCATACTCTGCACCTCAGCTTTAGTACTAATTTGTAGTTTGTCAGTCTGCAATACTGGGGCATGCTGCAGCAGTATGGCTTGCTGTAGAGGATGGCATCAATGTCAATTTTTTCATCACTTGGCCTTCTCTTAGAGGTTTCTTTTAAGGTTATCCTGTTTAGCTTGTTAAAGCTGAACAAATCCTACCCCAAGGACAGAATCACTGCAGGAATCTAGGCTCTGAATCTGAGGCCAGTTCAGACACACCAGTATGTTTTTGATGAAGAAAAAGAGTCTTAAACAGTGTCTTTACGTGACTGCAGCATATATATATGTTCACTGATATTTACCTGAGATAAATTCTGATAGTTCAAAATTTTGTTACTACAGAGATGGAGTTAATAATTTCTTAATTATATTTAACTGAAAAGTCTCTTCTTCCTTTGTTGTGATGTGATTTCTGACAAAACAATGTAATAAACAAGCTGTGACAGTGCAAGTAGCTCATACAAAATTTTTATACATTTTGACTTGAATAACACTCTTGAAATACAAAGGACTTCAGTGTATTTGTAAGCAGATGTTGAGTTGTGTGGAAGGTCAGTTTCCAAATCTATAAATATGTGAATTTTCCTAACAAAACGTTGGTTATTTTGGTTTTTTTTTT
>VZRN01004857.1:3332156-3432725 GCA_013397935.1 Dasyornis broadbenti
TGTTTTTGTTTTGGTTGGTTGGTTGTTTTTTGTTTGGTTTTTTTAAAACTCTTTTTAACTAACCATTTTTTTCAATTCTGCTTAGAACCATTGGATACAAAAAGAAGTATGTGAAAGTTCCACATGGTCATATCTGGGTGGAAGGGGATCACCATGGACACAGCTTTGACAGCAATGCTTTTGGTCCTGTAAGTCAATTCTCTGTATGTCACGCTTCACAACTGAAAAACTGTGCCTATGTGAAACACACCAAGTATGAATTGACTGTGATTGTAGTTTTATTATTTATGTGAGAATTATTAGACTTTATAAAATATCTTGGTCAGCAGACACTGAGTTTTTTCTTAGCTATTATAAAAAGAATAAAGACTTCTTTCAATTCCCCACATGAAAGGAGATGTGGTAGAAATTTTAAATTTGGAGGGATGTACTGGAATAGTAGCCAGAGGGCGAGCCAGCTCCCTGTAGCTGACAGATGCTCCCTGAGGACATTTTGCCAACTGATGTAATTTGGAATGGTTCCCTCCTGGGAGCTTGGTCTTGCTTTAGTGCCAGTGCTGGGATAAAGAATTGGGAAACTGTAACTGTGCTTAACAAGTGTTAACTGGTAAATTGGTATGTGGACAATAGTAGAGAAATTTCAAAACTTTTCCAGAAGTACATATTTAAATTTTCTTTACATATGATCATTTTCATATTGAATGAAAAGAAAATGTAACCTGTAAAATCTGTTTCTTTACTGGTAAAAGTGTGCATCTTTTTATCAAGAAAACAGTAAATTTTTTCTCTGTACTCTAGCTTGAGTTTGGTTTTGGCTTTGTTACACTTTGTATGATTCTTGTTCTTGTTTTCACTTAATCTAGCATGCAGGAAATAGTTGCATAAGCTGTGTATCCTGCTGTGGAAATACAGACTCTTTTAGCCCTATTCCACATGCAGGATTTTTATCTCTTTTCAAGACAGAATATTCCTTTAATGTTATTAAAAACCCCACTGTTTGTCACAGGGGTTTTTGGATTTTTCTACCCTTATGCATTTCACATCTATTTCATACAGAAGTCATCCCACTGACTAATTGAATTAATGACAAGGACCTTATGAATTTATCTGGCTTCTTGAAGTTTAGCCCAGTTATTAATTTGGAATAATTTGTTCCCTGGAAAAAAGTACAAAAAAGGCCTACTGTCTGATTTGGAGTATGTAATGTTGATACTTCTCTTTTAGCTTGTCTCACTTTTTTTCTGCTTGTATTTCTTGCTGTTTTTCATTATTATTTTCCTTCTACTATTTTCTAAGATTTCTAAAATCTAGTTTTAGAGGTAGTTTCCTGAAGGATCTAATTCAGTCTATCCTGTGCAGATATCTTTCCTCCCTTAGTAAGTTTTTCTCTGTCACTCTGTTTTCCTAACATAAATCTTAGTCATAAAGCCACTAATCTTCTTTTCACTTACAAATATATTGGCAATATAGACTCAGAGCATAAAGAACCTTTAGCAGCTGCATATTGGTTTCAGATTTACGGCAGCTCACACAGAAGTTTGTACAAGGTAAAATCCTCAGGGTAGGCACCATGCAGCATTCATGCAAGATAGAATGTTGGGGTAAATCTAAATACCCTCAGATTTTTTCTCAATTCACTGATGTTTATAAATATTAGTAAATTCCCTTCACTGTGCTTTGACTTCACATTAATCATCAATTGTTAGGTAACATCAGATAATGTGTCACTTTTTTTACAACAATGGCACTTTTGAGAGCTAGCAGGACAGGTTTTGACAGTGAATTCTTTATCTTTCTTCAGGAAGAATGACCTTTGTATTGCTTTGACGAATACATTATGGGCAAGTCAGTGGTAAATAGATATTTTCCTCTCAAATTAAGTTGGAACAGCAATCACTGAATACAGGCAGAAGGGGCGGAAGAAATCACAGGGTTTGAAACTAGCTTCAGAATAATAAGGTATAGAAAATTTTTGTCTGTAGAAGAAAATGGGAAGTGCATTTAGAAGGACACACTGCACTCCAGGTTCTTTTCATCCTACACATGTGAGATTTTAGGTTACTGGGACATTTTCTACTCCTCTGCTGTACTCTGGAGATTATTTGCACAGGTGAATTAAAATATTAAAATCACTCTTTCAAGCCATTCAGAAAGTATGTTCTTTTTAAAAAAAAATTCTGTCATAAGACTGCAGCAGTCATAAGGAGCAGACAGCGCAATGGTAAGGCATGGAAATGTTTTCCTCATTTTGTCAGTCTATGGGTCACGGCTGACTTTAGGTTAAACGTTATGTGTGTCACAGTTCTGACTTTCAAAATAATATGTTTTCTTTGACCAAAAGACACAGTAGGAATGGGGGGGGGAGTTAAGTGGATTACATTGTAGGCTACCATTTATTCTATTTTCATGTGAACATATAGTAGAAAGACATTTATAGTGTAGATAGACTCAGTAATGTTTTGTAGATGAGCTTAATGAGTTACATGGGGCATAAAAGGAAATTATGGAAAAACAGATTGAGAACAGATGTTAGAACAATTTTTTCTGTTGGAGAATAATATGTGTAATGGCCTAATGGGTTAGGTTGATAAAGCGAAAACACTGATACCAATCAACTTCTAAATTAGATGCACCTTTGGAGAGATATGAATTTCTAAACCATAAAACTTGGCCTGATTAAATTGTGTTTACTTAGTTCATTAAAATGTAGTAAAATAAATAATATCTTGCTATTGCATGGTTTTATAGGACTAAAATTGCATTTTTAAAGAATATATATAATCCTGAAGTGTGTAAATAAAATGAAGATATTTTAACTAAGATTTGTAAAGGTTTACTATTTCCTTTCTGCTTCATGTGTCTTTGAATTAAATTACTACTTTAACTGATATTACAAAAAAACCAGGGTATCTATGCTTAGTGCTGAATTGGAAATGCTATTTACCCTCTATATGTTCAAAACTTAAATATTAATTACCTTTCCTGAATATGGGGCTAAATTAATTAGTTCATGGCTATTGTACGTTGTCTTTAAAAAAAAATGCTTTGTGTAATACTGACTGAGAGGTGATAGATAATACTATTGCTTTGATACTGATGTGTTTCAGGTTTGGAAATCTGTCAGCCATGCATGATAGTGAAAGTAGCTGTTTTGAATAGAAGCCAATAATCTGTTGCTGTTTCTAAATTCTGAGTGAAGTCAAGCTTTTATGAAATTATCTTAGCATTCCTTATTTGGCATACTACAGGAATGTGACAGTAAATAGCTTATGTAAAGATACTACATTGTTAAAGTTTCTTCTTTTTCTTTTCAGTTGTGGTAGTTTTCCTCTTTGGTGGGCCTTTTTACTATGGGTAGTAGTTCAACAGCATAGGAAATATAAAAGTAATGTTCCTGGCAATGCTTCTGCTTTCTTTGATCAGAAATGCAGGAGATATTATAAAGAATTGATGAAGTATTAGACTCCTTTGCTGCTTCAAATTTCTTGAAAATTTTAAAGGGTTAACTTTATGCCAGATCAGATATTATCTTTGCTTGCATAGTCAGGATAACATGAGCATGAAAGCAAAGTGACAATTTACATTCTGTGGCCAATATTCTGGCTAAATCAAGGGAAAAATCTTTATAAACTATACTTTGTTTAGATTAAATGTTTAGGGCTGGCATCCAGCAGTGCAGAGGTGGTTATGCAACAGATATGTGAGGGTATCTACAAAACAGTTATTAATAAGTGCATACAATAACTGATATATTTCTGGATGTACACATGGGCAGTGAGAAGCTCTCTCATAATTTTAAAAAGTAAACCAGGCAAATTTTATCCAGTGGAGATGATATAATATTATAATGCTCTTATTTTTGTGTTTATGTTTCCAAATGCCTCCAAGTTGGAGATATAAAAGTGCTTTATAAAATTAGGGCTTGAAATCAATGACAGTCTTTCAGCTGTCATGTAAAAGACCAGACCAAGAGCTCATTAAAGTCAATGAGAGATTTCTATTGACTTTAATGGCTTTGGATAAAGTTCTTTATGAGTTAAGCTTCACAATCCAGTGTAAGGGCAAAAAAGCTATTATCCTCCTTATCTTCCTGGGAAACTTGAGATACAAGTAGGTTGAGAACCTCTTCAAAAACATCTCTTTTGGCCCAGCCAGGTCCGTATCCTAGTCCATTCCTAAAAATATACCTATCTTTAATGTGTTTGTTTTCAAAACTAAATCTTGTTTAACCTGAGTATAGGTTTTTTTGTTTGATAGAAGTTTTACCTGCATAAGCTTCAAATGAGTAAATTGCTTTTAGTCTGCATTACTGTAGAGGCCATTTTTTATGATTGCGTATTCTTTACTGTAAATTCACGGACTAAAATATCTGAAAAACATTTCTGTCTGTTTAATTACATTTTCATTTAACAACACAAAGCTGTAGACTGTGGCTAGAAAACTAGAGACTAGGATGACACTGAGCAGAATATGCTAGATTTGTTAGTTACTTTAATTTGATTTTCAAAGGCTGTCATTCTCTCTTTCAGATGTAAGATAGGAATGGTTTTATTGTTAACCCTCAAAGGGCAAATTCAATTACTAACAGTAATAGAATGTGGACTCTTACAGTTATTTTTTTGACTGATCTAGTATTTCTCTCTGTAACTACTGTTAGTGAATACAAGTAGTCAAAACCAGAAAATATGAAAAATTCATTACATAGTAAGTTGAATTGAAATATGACACTTCCAGTGGAGTGCAGAGGTTACTGCCGGTAAAGGAAATATTTAAACTTAGAGGTCTGTGGCTTGTGAGAGTACCTCTGCTTCATATGCTCTGTCATCTTCTAAGGGAGGTTCAGTGGACAGAAGAAGGAAGAAGCAGATCTCTTTCTGCGGTTCTGAATTACCTACATAACAGCAAACAAAGAATGCCACATTTCCTAGAAGTGCATGTCATCTTGGTGATGATCTTGCCATCTGGTGAAGCTTTCATACATGAGCTATAAACTAGAGCAAGAACTACATATCTCCCTGAAGTGGAGCACCCTCTAAGACCAGAGTAAGGAAGAGTTTAACAGCAGTGCACTGAACAGCACTGCATTAAATTGCACAATAAGGAATATAGGTAGGACACACTTCCCACAGAGAGCTCTGCCAGGTCTTGAAATACCTGCTGACCCCATTTGTGTCCCCATATTCCAACCAGCCATTCAAAGAGACTTAAGACAAATAGTTTCAAGAGCAGAGTCCCAAACCCTGTTTTTCTTAGTCTAGAACAGTCAAGAAAAAATAGTCAAGGGTTGCAATACAAAAGTGTGATTTTAGCAAGAAAACACTTATCTGTGCTTACACTCATAAAGATAATGTAGGTGAGGAAAATAGGGATGACAAAGTAATCAGTGAAGGCTGGGAATGACCTCCTGGGGGCTTGGCTGCATTACCGTGCTGGCAGATGTTGCAGATTCTTCTGCTATCTTTTTGCTACGGCTGCCACCAGTGCACCTTCATTCTGCTGTATAAATGTAGCCTTGGAGAGCAGCATGACTCCTACGGGATCAGTGACATTTCTACTTCTCTCTTGGGTATTAAAGAAGAAATGAAGCTGTGTTTAAACACGATGTATAATGCAAATATGCAATCAACGCCATTCCATAATATTTATCTCTGGCCATTGGCAAAAATAAAATAGGTGAAACTGTTTACAATCAGAGAAAAGACTGCTTATGGAGCGTGACGTTACCAGCACTAAATAGCATGGATGCACAGCTTGAACTTGTAAAAATCTATAGTGAATAAAACGGATAGGACATTATGTGTTATGACTGATGATAAATAAAGCTCGAAGGGTAAATATACTTGTCCCCTTTTGAGAGAATACTATAACTGAGATTCAAATTGAGATGGTGGCTTGTCTGTGGAGAATGACAATTCACTCCAGGAGCCGCTGAAGGGGAGCCCTGGTAATAAGGTTGTGTGGCTTGACTGTCCATTAAATTATCATGACTAACTGAATTTGCACTATGGGGAATAAAAAGTCCCCTATAGCTGTCCTAATTCTTTTGAAAAGTAAAATATTTAGCTTGACCCTAATTTAAACCAATGCATAAAAATTAATCTTTCAAAGGTTTACTATCATCATGTGACTAAAAGGTCTCAGTTAAGGCTACTCTATTTATTAGTAATGGAAAGTTTGCTTTTTGTCTTAGTTATGTAAAATCTTAAACATTTTATGCATCGAAGCTAATTTTCTGTATTACCTGTAAATGTAATTTATTAAGCATTGATAAAGCTTCAGCCATTCTGCTTATGGAACAGGATTTATGTACTCAATTCAAGCACAACGAGTTATTAATGCAAGTATTTAGTATTTTTGAATGCATTGGAGAGAATGGCAGTCTAAGCAACTAACACCTGGTTTTGACATCACTTATTTTGAAAAAAACTACAAAAAAATGTTGAAACAGTATTAGATCTATTTAATGAAATATTAGAAGAGATCATAGAGCTGTCAGAAACATGCCGTCATTTTTAAGTATCTAATTTGAACAGCTCTGCATTCAAATATAATTGTTTGCTAAATCCTATATACTCCATCAGTTTCCTTACCATTCTGTCAAGTTACAGCTTGAAATACCCTTATATTTGATAATCTCTCCACAGGATTCATAACATTATACTGTCTATATATAGAATCAAATAAATTATTTGTTTTAATGGAAATGAGGCACAAAGGAATCTTTGCTGACTTCTCTAGAGTTTAACTATGTAGGGAATTTTGATTCATACTGGCATTCATATTAAGATTTGCCAGGACATAATTTAAAAAACTGTTTAATATATTTATTTCTTTATATTTTTACCCCCGTGGACATGGATTATTATCAAAGCTCAGTCAGTGATTACTAAAATAAAGTTCTAAATTTTAGTCTGCAGAATTGTAGGAAATTATTATTTACCTTTTTCTATTTTTGGATAAGATAAATGCTTTGGTGTAATAAGTATTGATCCCATTAAATGTCCTAATCCTAAAATAAGACTACTCTACTATAGTACCGTGTTTACATGATTGCACATCATACTGGAAAGTTAAAAATATGTATTTGTATGGCAGTGAATGTGCAAACCAATGTGTATTTATTTATTTACAAGTGTATGTTTATTTCATTTAGAAGCAAAACACTGTTGAACCATGATGAGTAATACACCAATACTTCTATGAATTATTTGAGGGAAATGATATTTTCCACCCACTTGGTGCATGTGCAGTCAGGGGTAGTGTGCTTTGGGGATTCCCTGCAAAAGAGCTGGGCAATGAGCCGTGTGAGAGACCCCTGTGACAGACCTGTATCACTCGATGTAGAGGACCAAGAACAGGGTTTGCTCAGCCTTGAGAGGGGAAGGCTGCAAGGAGAGATCCCAGCTGTCCTCAGCTGCTGCACAGTGTACGGGGAAGGCAGGGCCACAATCCTCTGAGACAAGAGACAACAGGCACAGCACTAGAAGTTCTGAATAGACATTAAGGTATTTAATTTTTTTTAATTTTTTTTTTAATTTTTTTTTTTATTATTTTTTTTTTTATTATGGGGAAGTCATGCATTGGTTACTGAGAAAGTTTGGAAGATCTCCATTCCTGATTTATCAAGAGTGGGAAAATAGTAAATTTACTTACTATAGTAACACTTTTCTATGGCTGCAGTGTCTCAGAGGATTATCAAAGGCATCAAATTGCATTTCAGATTGTGAAAACGTTTCTTTGCAAATCTTTATTTGATTCCCTCTCTTCTAAAATGAATATTTTGGAAAATTTACTAGATAGGATGAATCGTTCTAATTTGGCCGTGTGTAAAGTCCAGCCTGAGCAGAGAAGAAAAGTTTTCCTTAAATCCCATAGTTTTATATTAGCAGCAAACACTTTTTTTTTTTTAGCAGTACTTCAAACTTTATAGATATGTATAGATATGTTCAATATTTGATATTAATATTTAATATGCAATATTTAATTTGAGCTAAATCTGATTTGAACTAGGATCCTGATCTAGCAAACATCTGTGTTTATATATTTTATGTCTACAATATCTTCTTAATAAAGTCAAGGGCCTGCATGTTTCAGACTGCTTCTCTTGTGTATTTTGTTTCTTTTCTCCTTCTCTTATTTTGAAAGACTTAATAAATAAAGCACCCCAGTTCAAACTGAATCATTTTGCTGATTCTGGTGTTGACAGCTATTTCAGTAATATATTAAATTTTTAAATAAGCAGAACTTTTGCTATTAAATGTTTTAATTCCTGATTGTTATCCAAGCGAGCAAAACATTTTCCAAACTGTGTGGGCTTTTTTTGAAAAATACAATTGTAAGGGACAGATTTATTTATCATTTTTTAAAAAATTCAAACAATGAAAGTATAGACATAGTTTTTTGAAGAACATAATCATGGTCTTGTTAGAGAAACTTTCAGACTGATAGTAGAATTTTAAAATTATTTGCTGTCTCTTTCACTGTGGGAGAGACAAGTAAGAATAATTCCTGAGAGGTAATTCCCATAGAATGTTACATTTGGTGAGATGAACAATGCCTACTAACAGAGTAGTAAATATGTTTGCAAAACAAATTATAAAATATATTCCTCTTCCCTTGATTGCTATTTGAGATAATGTTACTTAATTAAAGTTGGGTATAGTTATTTTAATTTACTTGCTCTGAGGATTTGGGCACTGTAGATTAGCATTTATTAGGGTTTGAAATTTTATGTAGGTTTTAATTAAGAGCTACTGCAACTCAATGTCATATTCAGGAACCAGCAGAGTTTTAGATGTTCTCTTGTAAGTCTGGAGATTTAGAAAAGAATTGTGTACAATAGGAAAACTGATATTAGTAGCAGCATGAAATAGCAATAACTCCATGGTCGTTCCTGTGTAGTTAATATATACAACTTCCTCTTTCACTTATACACTATTTATGTAGCTATAATGTATGTGCTGATGGAATTATTGAAAATATGTTTAATTGCATTTGATGCAAAACAGAAATCTCCTATCATGTGATCATCAGCTCTCTGTGGTCATGAGGACAAGTCCCATGTAAACCTTTGATCATAAATCTTGATAATAATGACTGCAAGCTGCAAGATCTGTTACTCAATATCACATTTTTTTAATTGCAAAATTTCATTTCACCCCCAGCTAATCTGTCCAAATATAATTTTAAGGAACCCTGTTCTGAAATATGTATGTATTAGAGCTTATACTAATGCTGTCTGTTTCCACACAGTATATCTCCTTGAAGCTGGGAGACCAGATTACAAATTTTGGGGGTTGTTAACTTGTACACCTCATATTTCAGAGCTAACACTTGCTGAAATGAGAGTAGAAGGAAACCAAGGTAGTAGTTAAGACAATGTGATAATAAGATCTGATATTTCTTTCCTAGCAAAGATATAAATCTGAAAATGATAAAACATTTTCACTTTAAAACATGGATTGTGGATCAATAATTGGTTGATAATTAGAAAGAAAGAGGAAGAAAGATAAAAAAGAGAAATCTGCAATTCCACAAAATAACGCTTCCGCTTTTGGTGGATGTCATGCGATTTTAATCAGAAAAATCTGTGCAGCATTGCTCAAACTAATAGGAAAAATGTCTTTCACTGTTTTATGATGGTAAAATGAATTACCAGGTATTTTCTGGATGAGTCACTCCATGGTGTTTCTTAAGAACATAGTAAATGGTCCCCACAATGACTGCTTAACAGCCATTGGATTAATGTAAGTGAAGGGGTGCTTAAGCAATATCGCACATTGTTAGAGCTTATTAAAATCTTTAGTTAGTGCTGCCAGAGTTATCATTTGTAGAGTATAGCTTTGACTTGGTACACAAACAAGATAGGAAAGCAAAGAGCTACAAACCTTCCCAATTTTTCTTTTGGATCACCTTAGCAAGACTCAGGTTTTTTGCAGTTTAGCCAGTCAGAAATTCTAAAGCCAAAAACTCAGCTTCCTTCCACTAAAAATACACAAAAGAAATAACAGAAATTCTAAAAGTCCTATCTTTTTAGCAGTTTAATAATTTCAATTCTCTGTTATGCCAAATCATATTCACATATTTTCATATTATACAAATTAAAATTCAGGTTTAATTTGCAACTTATTAAAAACCAGGATTTGTATAATTTAGATGCCAAAATAGCAGACTCTGGACTACTCTCTAACAGATGTGAAACTGGTATCCAACACTGAATTTTGGCCATATACACGCTTCCTCTAATGAAAGCCAGGGGAAGCCTATGACCAAAACAAGATGTAATACACTGAAAAAGGAGAGGGATCAGTAGAAGTGACTACCTACAAAATTTTCAATGACTGCTCCTTGGCAGGTTATGGCTCCACCTAATGTAATGATCATCTTAACATTTCAGAGGCTTTGGCAGGTAGAAAGAGCACACCAGATGATGTTTTTTTACAATTTTAGAGATTAGACACGGGCATCCATTTTTTTTCAAGACTCTTATAGTTCTGTCACAACAATGAGACACAAATTGAAATTTATTCTTCAAAATGTTGCTAATGTAGGTTTCCACACATAGCATAAGTCAGGAATACCTGTGTTGCTCTTGCAGGCTGAATACTAAAAAAATGAACATTCTCTTTGGAGTGAAAGTATGCATGCTCCCCCAAAGGTCCTGATATTGCTGACACTGCTGTGTTCTCTGTATCCTCAAGCTGCAAAGAGGTATAACACTCCCCTTTGAAAAGCTCAATATACTGTTTTCTACTAAGTCCTGTAATGCAGGACTTAAGAAACTGCTCCATATTCATGACATCTGTACTCAAAATGCTGTTAACTCTTATGCATTGTCAGAAGAATTTTGGAGGCCCTCAGAATTCTATATACATCAATGAAGGCATAAGGTAACAACTCAAAACCTTCCTTAGTTAATATAAGATCTGATTATACTTAGTGAGTGGAGCCATATAGAGAATAAATCTAATCTTCACAGTTATTAAAATGTTTGTAATATCAGAGTGAATTTTTGTTCACATCAATTTTCAAGGAAACCTCTGCATTTTCAGTTTAAAAGTTTGATAGTGTTACAAAGCAATTGGGTGTTAAATGAAAAATATTTAGATTGAACAAGACAAAAAATGCTAATGCAGAATAAAGTCTTCATGTTTACACTTAATGATGTGAGTTAGGAAGAAATGTCTTTTATTCACTTTGGATCCCATTCAGGACTGTCTTATATCTTCGTACTGTTAAATTCTCTGAGAGAGGTTTCCTGTAAATCTTTCATGAGTACTTTCTGTTGTCACAGTATCTCAGTTTCAAGAAGCAGTCGAGGTAAATGCATTTGTTTGAAATCTACAGTTCATTCTTTCCTTATACTGCTGAGTGCACTATTAACCCCGTTAGTCGTACACATACGAGTGCAAAACATGTGTGTTTGTACAATGGTAACTTGTTCAAGAAGTGGATTTTAGTACATAAGTTAGAAACAAAGTTCATATCATAAAGCTAATATCTCTTTCCTTATCTAATATTGACTCTTCCCTTGCAAATTTATTCAAAACTGTGTACTTTGCAATGTGCACAGAAAAAGATGCAACTCATATAACAGTAGAAAAAAACCTTGTCTTTCTGTTGTAGCATTCATCTCATGTTTGAACTATATTCTTAAAAAAAGAAAATAATAAAAATACTGTCTTGATCATTTATATTTGCATTTACATGCAGTGTGGTTTGTGTGGAAGGCTTATTTCACATCTATGTTTTAGTTTGAAGTTTCTGGAAGTGCAGCAGCCTGAAGTAAGTCATGCACTAAAAAAGAAAAATATTATAATGGGATATCTGTCTTCCCTGGTTTGCTTTTAGAGTTCTCTCCTGGCACATTTTACACAAATTAATTTGACAGTAACAAAAACTAAAAAGGTGTTTGGATTACTTCAGCAGTAAACTAGCAACAGAATCATGTCATTTCAATTTATCACTTGTCTTTAAGTGTGTGAAACCTTAGTTCTTCATCACATTCAAATAGATTGCTTATATATAGAAAAAAGCTGCAGACTTCACAGAGAGGAAAAAAATTATCAACTACCAGCTGAGCCTTCACATTCTTCCTGACTTGCAGATTTTTTTAGTGAATCTCATACTACCTGAAGTAGAACAGCATAGTAACCTTAGATATACCCCTGTTACGATGTCTCAGATTATTGGGGGTTTATCCGTCTGAAAGAGCTCTGGCCACAACAGCACGCTGGGCCTTTGAAATTATAACCTGAGAGGCAAATCCCGTGAAACCTAACTTAACCTTTACATTTAGTTTTTATCCTACTAGCATAAATCTGTGTTTCTTGGTACACTGAAGAAATCTACCATATTCCCAGGGTTATACAGGAAAAGAGAACATCCACCTCTTCAATGAGGCTTGCACAAATATTTCGAAAACAAAAGGAACAAACTTAAAGGACAAACAAAAAAAGTTAAAAATAGAAGTTTATATCTTTTCCTGTGATAAGTTCTACAGAGACTGAAAAGTTGAGATAGGCTAGACAGATGTTATGTTATAAAGTAATTGTTTTAAAAAGTGTAAATATTCTTTGAGTAATCCTACCTCCAGGTATCTCTTTTTTGTAAGATCAGAAAGAAAGAAATACAATTTCTTCCAATATTTCGAATCTGAAGTTTTGCGTTTTTTTGGTCAAAATATGTGAGGTCAGAGCAGACATACTATTTTTACAGAATCCAAGATTTAAAATGAAGATTTATGTTTATCTGAAAATCTGACATAATTTATTATACATAGAACTAGAATACTTGTAATCTAAAAAGACCCAGTGTGCAAATTCATCCAACTCAATGATAAATATCTTTGTAAAATGAATTTGGTAAAAAACAATGGTATAATCTCTATTTCAAATTATATTCCTTTTTTAACAGAACTTAATAATATGCTGCTACATGTGATAGTTTTATTATTGATCATTATGGTCATGTGCCCTTGACAGTGTCTTGCTGCAGAAACCAAGACTAGTGAAAGAAAAAGCACTAATAGTATAACACCTTTAGTTTCAACCAAGAATTGATACTGTGGATAAAGATGAGGTTTGATTATTCTTCAGAGGCTTTTTCCTTGTCAGAATACCTGGGTACTTTTTCTGAAAAGTAAACTATATAATCCAAGGAGAAATAGTTCTGTTTACCAGAAGTAGACATAGTAGCAGATACCAGTAATATCTGGAAAAGATTCAGTTACCTTGGGAATAAAAACATTAGCTTTATTCTTCCTTCTGAATTCCGCTTTAAAACCTTTATTCCTAGCTCTCTAGAGAAAGTCCCAGCTGGCATTTAAATGCATGCATTTTTAAATGAGATTCATAAGGGACTAAATCTATCAAAGTTTCCTATAAAAAAAATTAATAAAGAGATGCTTCTTATAGGTTTTGAAGTAAAAAACTAAATTATGTCTTTAAAGTGGAATGGTGCCAGTTTTCTGGAGACTAATTTAAACTTTTCATAGAATAAGCATTACATAGCATTAAAGACAGGTAGCTTTAGTTTTCATGTCTTCTCTGCAATAAAGGATAACGTATTTTTTTCTTTAAATTTGGAACAGGATAAAAGATACATCCTCTTTTCATCACGGACTTTCCGTAAAAGTGCAAATTAAGCTATTAAGAGGGCTTCCAGTGAGATGGCATTAAACAATCTCTTAGAGAATTTTGCATTCATTTTTCTATCCTATATAGATATAAAGATACATTCCACTTTTAAAAATAGTTATAGAGCTCCTTGAGGTCTGGAACATGTGCAATAGCTTTATTATCTAACTCAGGTAAAAAAGACCCCAAATCATTTGTAAGCTAGAATGGGTTTATTTTGTGTCTGCTTTGTACAGTTGTTAAAGTATCAAAAACTTGGGAAAAATCTTGTCTCTGGGACTTTTGCCAGGGTCAGTGATGTCAGGACTTCAGCCCCCAGCAGGATTTTCCTGCTGATGCTGTGCTGGAGGCTTATGGCACCACAGACTGTCCCCAGCAAGGGACAGCACACAGCTCTCCCTGCAATGCCTTCCTCCAGCCCCTGCCATGTTCCATCTGTGCAGGGCTGGCAAATTTTGTGGAGAATGAGATCATTTGTTTGTCATACAATCATGCCCCAAAAAACTCTTGTTCCTATGTCATGTTTAAAGATTTCTTCTGTTATTCTGATGTTGTTTAGTGGCATATAAATGCTAAATACATTTAGCAGAACTAACCTTTCTATTCCTATAGTAAGAACCAACCTGTCCTTCAAACTATCATAATCAGAGGTGGCACATTGCCAGTGAGGAACATCTCCCAGTACCTGGGGCTAATTCTAAAACTGATCATTGATCTCATGTTTTATCACCAAGTAAAAGGATTGCATACAATAGATGGAATACCTTCCTCTCAGTTGTGTACGTGACAAATGCTTGTTGTTTCTGAACTGTTACAATTCACAGCCTCTGTGTATTGCAAGTTAAATTGAAAATAGCCAGCAAATTGCAAATACATTTGCTGGATAGGTACAATTTGAAGCATGAAACAACAAACTGAGAAGTCTCTTGGGGTTCAGGATAATTAACCAGAAATACACTTAGTGTGGCATTGCTAATCCAGTTATATAATAGTAACAACTTCAATTAGGCTACCTGAATAAAATGCACTGAGAGCCTCTTAGAATACATGCTTTACCTTTTTTTTTTTTTAATTTTAAAAACTTTAATTGTCATTAAAACTAATTTTTTTTTTTTTTTTTTTTTTCGGTTTGATTATATCTTTTTGCTATATTTTCACTCTTAATTTGTCCTACCAGTAGACACTTTTTCACACTTTATCACAGTCTGGGGTAAGACTTGCAGAGTTGTTTGGTATTAAGTACAAAAATGTCTTTCAGGCCACATACAATCTCATCTAGTTTAATGTCTTATTCATCCTAACTTTTTTTTTTTTTTTTAATAAACTGTATGAATACTCATGGCCACATTTTTTTCTTATCATCTGAACAATCCTAGATGCATTTGAAAGGATTACTCTCGTGGTGGGTGTCCTGAATTGCATTTCATCTGTCATGGAACTGCCTTTGTTAGTTCACAGCAGAAGGCACTATAGATTTCTGTTTACATGGATAAAATAGAAAAGAGTTTGCTTTTCTATAATACCTTCTGTATTTCAAGGTATTTCAAAGCACTTGAAAAAACATCCTGTCTGAGTTCAATGCTACTGCAATGTGTGAGTAGGCAGTTGCAGCAGCCCTTCAGCACTGCATATTTAGTAACAACACAAAGCCAGACATTTCAGATAGTATAATGAAAGAAGGGATGTTGAAAGGATGGTGAAAATGTGTGCAAGGGATTTCACTGTGGGAAAACAAGCAAACTGACAAAACCATCAAAAAACTATGTGAGAGGCATACCATGTTTTAAAACATTTTCCTCATATATAAAAGATGTAAAAGATTATATGATTGCAAGATGTTTTATGCTGAAGATATTTTCTTTTTTAATAATCTTTGTTCTCTGAACTGAGTTAATATAAAAGTTTTAAGATCATCAAAAATATAAAACTAGCATCATGTGCTCGGAGCCTTCTCTGCAGAGAAGACAAAGCAAAACACTGCAAATATTGAATTATTTTTCATTACTGGATGTAGCAATTCACATATTCTAGAGAGTGTGAACTTCATATAGATTTGGCATTGCTAATGCGTGTTCTCTACCTTTTTGTGGAGCTGACACTTGACAACTGTCAAATTAACACCTTTCCTCCACATTAGTCTTGCAGTAAATATGTGGGTATCTATATAAGTGAAGATTTCACTCTTGGTTGTTTTGACACATTTGTCAAATTCCCAGTGTTCGCTTTCAAGTGCAGGCTAATAGACTGTCCCAAGGCAAGCATCTGAAACGTGTATGTGCTATTTTTGTAGTAGCGGAGAAAACACTGATAAACTAAAAATGCTCGAAAAGGCCTAACCAAAAGCTCAAAATATGCTATTTCAAAAAAATATTGCGCAAAAAGGTTTTATAAGTAATGGAGGTATAGGGTAAGATGTGCCTTTAAGTCTGTAATTGCAAAATAATACTTAATAGAAGGTCCAACTTTCAGTAATATGCTGCATATATGATTTTTCAGTTCATGAATCTTCCAAAGATCATGGTATTTGTTGAAGTCAGGTGAACTTTGAACCTAAGACCCACTCTCAAGACCTGCCTTTATGAAACAAACCTAACCCACTTTTTACTTTTTTCCCCTGTGTTTCTGTTTCCTTCCCTTCACATTTTTCACCCATCCTTTTTTTTCCAATAACAAAAGAAAATCCTGGTTTTTTTCCACAGTGATCTTTATGCATTGCTGAAATGAGACAGTTTTCAGTCTCATATCTTTAACCACAGAAAGTCTCAACCTCAGTTGCCTAACTGTTTCTTGATGAGCACTTCTTGTTCTTCCTAATGGAAGAGGCCGTTCTCAGACTTTGAGATTAGGAATTCACTATGGTCTGTCAGAATTTTGAGGGGCCTGTGGGCTAACTTTTAAGTGCTGTCTATGGTTCTCAGTTTATTCCACTAAATTCTGTCTGAATAATCACTTTTTAGCTTTACATCATGACTTCACACTACAGATATTTATACTACTTTGTAATTTCCTCTTTATTGTATCATTTCCATTTGATTCCCTGAGTGTTATAATCTCCAGTGTAAGTCAGACTGTGAGATGTTCTAACAGAGAGTGTATGTTCATACATCTGCTAAAGCTTCAAACACCTTGGGCACTCTTTAGGAATTACGAAAATACGTTTTCTAAAATGGTGAAACATGACATTAATATAGAAAATGTCGGTCACTTGTTATATTTTGTCAGATAAATATTATTTGCTGTGGCAGAGTTCAATGCTTAATAATACATTGTTCTTGTCAGTACTGTTTAAAGTGCACATGATTCACACTAAGCCTTTATCTTAGCTGATAGTGAAAGTAGGCACTTAGCATTTTCCAAACCAAATCTCCATCCAGAAGTTTAATACACTTCCATATTTCCTGCAATAGAAAAGAATATTCTGCCTTCTCCAGAGATTTATTTATCTCAATAGTATAGAAGAGGTTTATGGCGCCAGTGCTGCAGTTTTACAAGATCTACTGAAACTGTATTTAACAATGCACAGTATGATAACGCAGGATTTACATATATTGGAAAATGTTTTCTATTGAAATTTAGTTTAGAATTAAAAAGTGTGCTTCCTAGCAGAATGAAAATAAGAGAGGCAATGTTGCTTGGTAAAAAAAATTAAGAAGTTTTGCAAAAAATCTGTTATTAGAAGATAAGTAGTCACATCATTTTAGAAAAATATAAGGTACTATTTTCCAATGTTTTGCTTTTTATTTATCTTCTAAAAGTTTTAAAAGAAATATAACTGTGTTTTAAATTTTATTGCAATATTGTTAATTTACCTCTACTTAGATTTAAATATAAGAATATTCTGATAGAAAAGACATTTTATCTAGGCATGTATGAATGAATACCTGGACACTATTTTCAGATTTGTTGAAATTCAGTTTTGATGGCAAATATTTGCAGATAACCAGTTTTTCCCAGATTGGCTTTCATCTTTCAGTAATATGAGGTTGCAAAGGAGAAGTACACCTTTCAATCATCGTCTCCATTCTATTTAGCCAACTTCTAAACATTCCTATTCTTACACAAATAATGGATATGAGGGAATGGCTTAAAGTTGCATTAGGTGAAGGTCATACTTGGTCTTAGGAAATGACTCTTCACTAGGAGGGTGGTCAGTTTCTGAAACCTGCTCCCAAAAAAGGGGCTATGGCCCCAAGCCTTTAGGTGTTCTGCTGTTTGGACAATGCTCTTGGTTTATATGGTTTCACTTTGAGATGGCCCTATGTGGAGTCAGAAAAGTTATCCTTGTGGGTACCTCCCAAATGAGAATATTCTATGGTTCTATGGTTCATTCTTTTGTCATAGAATGAAATTTTGTACAGTGAGCTAATATGGCTGCTGTATAAAAATTAAAACGTAAGAAAGGTCTTATATCTTAGACTGTGAGTTTTAAAAGTTTCTGAATACTTAAGTTATATGTTGATATTTAAAAATATCAAATCCTTCAGTAAGGTAAGCTTTTAGCAAATTTTGCTGTCAAGAACTGCTGCAACTTAATATGTGTCCAGATTCAAATACATTTATATATGTTGATATTTTTGAGGGAATTGGAGATTATTGTGATGTATTTTAAAGCCTGACACATCAGGACAGTTTCAAACTTTAAACAAAAATGTTACTAAACTCATTCATTAACAGCACACTTCATGCTAATGAAGTTCATTTTACATGTTATTCACCATCAGCAAACAAAACTGTTGGTGTTTATACTTACACTTAGTGGGCTTTTCTTCCTTCTCCATCTTTCTGCCTTGTGCTTGATGTTTTTATGCTATTTGGGGGTTATGTGTGTCAGTATTTAAGAGACATTTGTTGAACCCTCTCAGTAAATTTTGTTCAGCCCTGAAGTGGTCAGGCAATAGGACTAGATGGTTGTTGTAGGTCTCTTCCAACGGAAATATTCTATTCTAGTCTAGTCTAGTCTAGTCTGTTCCAATATTGATTTTAATTGACATGATATTGCACAACAATCTATTGTTTCAAGTAAATATTAGGACTAGTTTTAATTATATTTCTCAATGTGATTGTCTTTACAACCGGTTTAATAATATTTTGTCTTCCTTCTTATCCTGCTCCCAAAAGGGAGAATCCATCACGCTTGGTTTTGATTTTACTATTCACCTTCCTTGTGTATTCACCAGGTTGCCTATTTGCAGTCCTTTGCTCTAATTTTGTTCTGTATAGCACCACTTGTGTATCTCCTATATCTGATGCCCACTGTTTGCACCTTTGGTAGTCATGTTGCTTACATACTTATGTGAAATGCATGGACATTGTGTCTGGCTACGCATTCTTAGGGCCACCAAAGACATACTGTTGCTGGTTACACTATTTTAGTTGGATTACTCTTGGTTTGCAGACAAAGCACAATAATTATGTCTTGGTTTATGTTTTATAATTTATGGGTGTCACATGCTTCTGCTTTGGCTACACTGTGTTGCTTTGCCTGCCGCACTAAGTTCAATTAATATCTACTATCATTTTTTTACCTATGACACCTGTAGAAGGTGATCCATCCCTTTGAAAAACAGGGATTTTAGATGGCCGGGTAAGTAATCCTCCAAAAGTGTCAAGAAGAATACAGGACACTCAGTGATTAATATAGGTTACACAGGCCCCATCAGATGAGAGGAATTCCACCTGTATGGCATTGTCAGCCTTTCCACTGACAAGCTTTTCATACACGCAGGAAGTTTTCTAGCAGTTCTTGTACTAGCACCAAACAGGGGAGATTCACCCCTGTTAAATATTGCAAAAGCAGATATTTATGGCGACATATAATTTCAAAATTGTACTGCCAATGTTGCATTTCAAGTAAACTCAGTATAATTTACTGAAAGAAGCAAATTCTAGATTCTTTTCTAGATCAGCACTTTCCTAGTTATTCTCAGGAAGTATTTATTTCTGGTTGTCAAAGACAATGTGATACACTTTTAAAGTTGGATTCATTTTTTTTTTGTTTTTTTTTTTTTTTTTTTTTTTTTTTTTTTTTTTTTTTTTTTTTTTTTTTTTTTTTTTTTGGTACTAGACCTATTTTCCTAGATTATTCAGGGCTCTGAACTTGCAAAGCTTAACTGAACTAATTTGGTTAATATTGTTTGCAGTCTAAGTCATGGTCAGCCTTTTCTGTAATACAAAATGTCAAAGGTCAGGAACAAATATCTTGTCCTGAGTCTGGTTGAAACACTGCTGTGGTTTAAAACATATTACAAAACAATAGCCAAAGCCTACATCATATAGAATGAATACTCTTGATCTCCACTTGTCTGTATTTTTTACCCTTTGTCAAGTCAGAGCTCCTCATCTTTCAGTGCAGAACTTTCTGTAGCACCTCTGCTTTTGCTGCATGCTGCTGAGCTGTAGCTACTCCTGCTTTTCACAGTTGTGCAACTACATTGTTTGATTTTGTTTCTCCCCCTGTACTTCTCTGCTTTTATTTCTGCCTTGGGAGCTCTTTTTTTCTCTGGAAAAATCTTTGTATTGTCTGTTCAGATGCCTAATCAAATTATGTAACTTTGTACTCAGCCTTGCAAAAATGGCATCCTTTTTTTTTTTTTTTTTTTTTTTAATTAGAGAATGATAACATACAAAACAAAGAAATAAGCTAATGCTTTATTTTATAAACTCTACACATCTTCTATGCATTATAAAACTTATAATAACTGTTATTAGGCAAAAATTCTAATACCAATGTGTAGTTTGGTTCACAAAACTTTAATTCATGGCTTCTGCCATCTTTTTAATTAGCAACCACACTTGAATTCTTTATAATCAACAAACCACAAAGCAGTTTGAGAGCTGATTTTAATCATGACTCTTCAGGCTTTTTGCTCTGCTGTGACTTGAGGTTGTAGCTGGAATTTGAGGTGTCCCAGTACTCCCGGTCCCCCAGTCGTTCACTGTGGAAGTGTTGCAGTTTCCTTGAGGTCTAGACACCCATGGCCGTAAGAATGGGCTTTTGAATTTCTTACACTTGCCTTGAAATAGTAGGTGAGAAGGTGCCCAGATCTCCCTGCTGAGACACAGACTCAAAATTAACTTTCAGTCCCCTAGTTCTTACTTGTGATTTGGCATGGGATTGATGGTAATGTTGGGATACAGAAGCAGCTACTTCTTAACTAACTAGGATTCATTAGTAACAATTTGTCAGTTTTTACTGTTAGTGTTACAGCAGCCGAAATGTTTGGGATTTCTCAGTAATTTTTAAATGCTCTTCATTTCTCTATGCACATGCTTTTCTCAGCCTGTGCTTGTCAGTTGCAGCTGACAGCTTCCCCTTTTCTCTTTGAAGGGCAGACCTTTTAAAAGATCAGATGTCCTTTGATCTCAGGTTTGATAATTTTCCATATTCTCAGCAGTCAGTTGAGAGACTTCTCCTTGATTAGAATCTTAGCTACTATTTTGAAGGGAATTTCTAGTCTGGGACATGGTTTATTTTTGCTGAATAATTATTGCTATTGTTTATTAGGGAATTATTATAAAAGTGCATAAATTATATACAAACAAGCAATTACAGATGACGTTATAACAAATGAAGGATTGTAAATGTAAATACAATCTGTGTTTGTACAAGGCAGAGATCCTCTGTTCTCCACACAAATTTCACCGAAGTTCCCAGCAACAGAAGCCAGAGAAACATCCTACAGAAACCTCCCCTGGCTCCTTTAGCAACAAACCCCGCTGGGATATGCTGCCATCTAATAAAACAGTTTGTCTGTGATTTTTTTAGACAGCTTTCAAGTCATGTTTTCAAGAAAATCTGAAATAGTTTTAGTGTGATGCTTTGCAAACATCTTACAGCTATCTCTTTGTCCTCCCACTTTTAATTCTGTGAGATTGAAGAACGTAGATTTATGTCATTGCTGTGCTATGTGCTGTGAAAATATAAAGAAAATCTTGGTCCCCTTCAAGAAAATTTCTGTTTAATCAATCGTAAAAGCAGCAAACAAATTTATCCAAATCTCCATAAATAACTATCCATAATTCCAGAAAATTTAACACCATTGATACCTTCCTCTGAGGAGTGTCCAGCTACTCTGATTACTTTGGCCACCCTTATTCTTTAGAAATAAGTCCATTCATATGTATTACCCACAGTGGACTTTTTTTCAAATATTTCTACGATAATCTATTTCTGGTAGGGAAACCTTTTATTCTGTTTACAGTTCCTTGAAAATTGCTTAAAGAAGCTTACCTCCCTGTTTGGAGGGAGAAATGCTACAATAGTCCCATTAGTCCTCATGAGAAAAATTAACAACATATTAGCAACAATTATTTAACAGGAAATGGGTCTGTAATATTTTCTATATAATACATTTTAAAAAGTTTATGTTTGTGGGAGAAGGTTAGATGAAGGGTTGGATGGATAGTCAGCAGTAGCTTTTTTATAAACAGCCAATCTCCAAAGCACAAAAAATTATCCTCTGCAAGATAATCTTGAAAAAGCAATGAGTATATAGTGAGTAGAATATTTTAAAAGTAATGAAAAGGTGATTTGTATTCAGGAGCAGAATTTTACAACCCTTGCTGGTGTAGGACTGGGAGAATTTTTTCACACTTTCCCTTACTGGTTTCTGAAGTGTAGCTGGGAATAAAGGCGTATGGGTTGCAAGACTACATGTTTGTTGAATAGCCATCTGTTACAGTATCCCTTGGGGATAATACATCAAAAGGAGATTTCAACATGGAAATGTTATATGACCATTGCAGTGATGTCTTAGTTCACAGAAAGACTTAAATCATGATATGAGAAAGTGTGAATTGCTTCTCCTCTTCTGTTAGGTGTTAGTCTTGTAGCCCAATGCTCACAGATTAAATGTCAACGCTATAGGCTATCATCCTGCTTATCAAAGTACCAAAATTTCCAAAATGTGTGTATCCCCAAACCCCAAAGTCTCCCTTGCCAGATCCCTAATGCTCTCTGCTTAGCTCCAAAGCCATCAGCTTTTCTTCCATTTCTCTTACAGTGTCCTACTGTGCCTTTGATATGAAAACCTTACCACCCTGGAAACTGAGCTACAGTCAAATTAATTTAATAAAATAAATAATGTAAACAGTACAGAACTGATTGCATTAGCCAGTTTCATATTTAATTCATAAAACTTTCCATGTTTTAATTTAGTTGCTGCTGCTACTGCAAAATTTACATTCTTCTTCACCACAGGTTTGCTGGAGAAAAAGATTTTCAGTGACAGAAAAAAAAATAGTAGGAAAAGATAAAGAATTAAATGTGGAAGTGAGCTAAATGGTATCACTGTGTGGAAAACAGATGAAATACTGCTGTTTGCTAGCAAAACCTAATTCTCTAGCAAGGTTTTTGGAGTTTTGTGACAGGTAAAATTAGGATTGGCCCTATCTGTATTTTTATTAGTAGTATGGTTGATATTGTGCTTCTGATTGCAGCACTACAGATGTAATAAACCCTTCACAGACAGACATAGCAAGGCCCCAGTTTGGCCCAGGTTTATGACAGGTGCCCCCCATTCTAGTGGTGTGCAGTGCACCTGTAGGCCAGGATGCAAAGGTGCACCTCTGCAGACTGCAGTGCAAATGTGGATTTCATCAGCTCTTAAGGAGGGAACACTACAATTAAACCTGGGTCAGGAGCCATGCTGATTTTCCGTTCAGAATTTTTGCAGCTCATTGCACTGGTTGTTTTTCTGAACTAGGTTTTTAGATCATGTTGATAAGAAACCCTTTGAGATCGCTTTGTAGTTGTTTTAAAGGACTTGCAGTGACTTGGAACAATATGTTTGTTGGTTTCCATCTGTGATTAAAATTATATTTAAATGAAGAGGTCTTCTGCTGTTTTTTATGCATCTGGGTTTGCCAGCTCCCTCAGCGCACTTTTTGGCCCAGAGCACCCTCCCCATGATGCCCCCCAGCCAGGTGCTGCCTTCCTCAGCTTCCAGCTCACTTGCCCTTTGGAAGCAGCTGGCCTTGCTGTTCCCTCATGGAGCTTTTTTTACCTTCCTTAAAGAAACAGTTTTATTCCTACCTGCCTTAAAAAGTAACATGTAACTTACAGAAATATAAAATTGGTACAAGGATTTTTAGAGAAATCTTCAATCTGACTCAGGCCTCCTGATTTAGATTTTCTAATTTCTGGCTGCAGAATGCAGTTAATACATCTTAAGCTCAGTGTCCTTCTTAGGCCAGAAATTTTAGTTTACAGGACAAATATATTGATTTTCAGTTATAGTTTTCTTTCCTCTCTTGCCTCAGCTAAAGCTGCATCCCCTTAAGCACTGAACAGAACTTCAGCTACAAGGATACACAATGAAATGGCTCACAGAGTTCTCCATTTGTTTTAAAAGCATAGCATAAAAAATTGTTAATGAACAAATATGCAGTGCAATCTATTCTCTTCTGTTGAGCTCTGCTAGTTTAGCAGAAATTTTGCATCTTTCCATTTTCGTTGTGTTTTGTTTGTTTTTTGCACATGTAGGTGAACAGTTCTCATGCAGACATTCTCTTTGCTCTCCACAGTAGCATCTGAAAGACTGACCAGGCAGAGGATTGGGGGGGAGAGAAGGGAGGAAAGCAAAAGTGGAGAAAAGGAAAAAAAACTCCTAAGAAGAAGCAACCCCTGATAATCTTTTAATGGCCACCTCTGTGAGCTGATTGCTGTTAGACTGATCTCTTTTACTGGATGCCTTTGCTTTTGTCTCCTACTCAACTGCCTTCCTTATGTTAAAACTCTTCCTATGAGAGAGGCAAGAATCATATCTTGTTCAGGAAAAGAAATCTATCTGGCAGTCTTCCCTCTCTGCCCTTGGGGGCTCCCTGTATCCTTTCATCATTGTTGTTCCGTGGCCTGTGAACCTGAACTCAGATTTCCCAGTTGGTGAGATAGCATGCCGTTTCTTACCATCTGGCAAGGCAGTATTTTCATACAGAAAAGTTTTGGATTAGTAGTGTAAAGGAGCTAATTATGTTCAGTGAGTGTTTCATGGCATGCAATTATGTCCAAACAAACTAGATTAATTGTGGAAATGTTTTTTCCAGCAAGTCCCTATTCTACTGATCCAAAGATAAGACAATGTGTATGAAGAAAGAGTGGTTTGAAAAGCAATGAAAATGCTATCTAAGACCAACAACATAACTTATTTATCTATATGTCCTGAATTGCAATTTTGTTTGGGTTATAGATGGGCAAGTGTTCATAATATTTTGGGTATAGTTCATTTACAGAGAATTCCACAGCAAGTCCTTTACCATAGTCCTATGTATGGCTGTAGGGTTTTAGATTTTGCTCTGAGGTTTCACAGTGAGCTTCCCAGGCAAAACAGTTAATTTTCTATTTTTATAAAACCCTACACAAATATTTGTTTACTCTCTAAACTTTTCCTTTTCATTCTTTTCAAACTGAACTACACAAGGATAATATGTATTTTTAGAAAATATGCAGGTAAAATTGAATACTACAGAATAGAATTTATCATGAGTCGAAATTTATGACTTCTTTGAGCTAAAGTTATTTTTGTGTTACTATTTATGGTATTTTGTTTCTGGTGAGTTCCAGTTTTTTTTTTCTTCTCAATAAATATGTAGTTCTCTTCTAAAAAGTTGAAATATAGGTATATCTTTCTGCTTCAAATTTGTGATATCAAAGAAATACTGAAGAAATTATCATTTGTGATGATAATTTGTGATGATAATTTCTTTCACAAGTGTGTATTTTTTTCACAAGTGATGTGCTTCTCTCTTAGTATCACACGTAACCATCTGCGCTTCTGTGGGGGAAGCCTCATGAACGCTGCATAGAGGAAAATTACTGGCTTCTGTGTGTCATGCACAATTCCATTTTTAAAACAGACAAGAATGAGGTTTGCTGTTTTGCAAGAGTTACAGTGTAGACTTGTCATTGACTGCCACCCTCAGACCCTTTCCTGGGGATTTTAATGATTTTCTCTTTCATAGTAAACTTTAATGTACATGTCTTATGTACATTAAAGACTTGTCTGTCTTTTAAGTTCAGACTATGCAGGAAAGATTCCTGATGATTATGAAGGAAATACTTGTAAGGCAGATGAAAATACAGGGTTTTCCTATTTTAACTAATATTTGCATGTGCTACATCTGAAATGTGTATGAGAGTAATCTTTTATGTATTCTAAATTATCAAAGTGTAAGAGAAGCCAAAATGTTCTGTACATTTTTTATTTAATTTTAAACAAAGTTTCACTGTTTATTTAAGATGAATCTGATAACCTGGTGTTAAGACTTGTTCTTGTCAAATTTGTTTCCACTCTCAGAATACTTGCATTTGCTGTTATTGCTCTTCTGTTTTCAAATGACCATGGGAAAAATGAATGCACCCTATGTTTGCTTTAAGTATTGTGAGAAAGATTTGAAAACAAGTAGCAAACAATATTATTTTAATTAATTAAGACTGTTGAAATATATAGATAACAGCTGTGACCTACTCATATTTAAGCCAAGCCCCTTCTTTTGGCGTCTGAGCAATACTCATGTAGTGATTCCACACTGAAGGAGATAGGAAGGTCCTTTGTGTTGGGCTCTTGATGGGAGAGCATACAGGGCTGGCAGGAGTCTGACCATGACTACCTGAGATCATACCCAGTTCAACATAAGCTGAAGTGACTGGCTAATTCTAAATGACTTTTCAGCGTATAGTAGCAAAGTAAATATCTGATTAGTGTAGGGAGATCTATAGCAGAATGGGGAGCTATGAGAACATTTTTTGTAGTCTGATCTTTGTACGATAGTTCAGGATGAAGAGCTCTAATAGAAGTAGTAGTCAGCACTGGACTCTGTGAACAGTCCAGTGGCAAGGTGTTTCACACAAATAGCAGATATTAGTTTGCAAGTTTGTATTTAGAAAGATGACACTGGAATTTTCAATAAGCTTGAATAAAGTCTAATGGAAGAAAGTGCTGCTTCTACTTAAAATTACAGCAAACCAGAAAGAGAATCTTCAAGTCTTCCTGGTTTCTACAGCCAGCTGTTAGATGCATACATTTTCTCCAGGCGTGGGATCTACCTGCAGTTTTCACCAGAGGACTACACCAGAGAAGAGAGACAGGAGCAACAATGCACTGAAGCTGGGAAATATGTCTTATGGTAGCACATCCCCTGACAGCCTCAAGTGCCCTAAACTCTCTTCTGTCGTACAGTTTGGCATAATTGGGACAGATTGCTGTGCGTGGTGGTGTGCAGATGTGTCCGTTGTGGGCCCATATATGCAAAGCATCTTATTCTGCAAGTCTGATGACTTGTGAGGCCTGAGCAAAAAAAAAGACAAGACAAAAGAAACCATAAGCAAATCCGACCCACCTTACTGTGCTAATTTGTAGGATGTAGCAAATCTTAGCATTCAGTTTCTCAGACTGTCAAACTATAGTGCTGTCTTAAATTGAAGTTTTTAAACTCTGTGGAACAGAACAGTCAAAATTAGTGAACCCAGAATATCTATGAGTTTCTGTTGCTATGCTAACAAGTAGGAAAAGACAAAGGATTCATGAATCAATTATAATTTATGTTTCTAAGTGTCTACAGGTATATATAACTGTTTCGAAATCTGCTATTGTAAGATAAAATAGGTTAACTCTTTTTTCTTTTTTTCTTTATTCTAAAAATACTTTTTTTGCTGCAGGAATGTCTTGTATTCACTGTTGCAAAAAAGAAGTCAGTCCTGTATATTCTTTAATACAGGAGGATTTATGTATCAAATTAGCTTGCAGATATATTTTAAGAAATCACAAAAGTAGACTCTCTAGCACTGACTTCACAGTTAAAAATGGCTGAGGAAGAGATCATATACAATGTAGTGATAGTATAATACTTGGTCTCAAAAGTACAATCAGAAATTTCATTGCTGAAAAATCTCTGCAGCCCTACTGAGGTCTGTGCTACTTCACATTTATCTCATATTTACCTCTACTTGAAGTAAGAATTTCTGTTGAAAAATGGAAAAATATCCAGGTTTCATAGAATACTGCATCTTTTAAAAAAGGAAGAAAATATTTAACATGTGAGAGAAAAACTAGGTCTTGCAGTTTGCTAGCTTTGTTAGCGTGTTTCCAGCGGGAGCATGAGGTTGACCAGAGAGGTTGTGGAGTTGCCGTTCTTGGAGCTTTTAAAAACCCATTTGGACACGGTCCCTTGCAGCTGGCTCTAGGTGGCCTTGCTTGAACAGGGGGATTGAACAAGATGACCTCCAGAGGTCCCTTCCAACCTCAGCCATTCTCTGATTCTGTTATCTTCAAACGAAAAATCTTTGGACCATCAATTACTGTCAATATTTGGCCTGGCAACTTTAAAGTATCCTGCCTCAACGGTAACCCTAAATACTGCAAGAATGTTGCTCTTTCATTATAAGCTCATTATTGTTTCAGCTTCAAAGACAGGCTGAGAATTTGAAACACAGTTTATTGTTAGCTGAACTATTTTGCTTTGCTCTACTTTTCATGTTATATCCAGCAAGGCCTCATTTTCACCATAGCTCTCATTAGCATGAGACAGTGAGTATTTCATGTTGCAAGCATAATGTGATTTTTAAAACAGAACAAAACTTTCTACAGGCTGAACAGTCCCTGCTCTCTGACCCTTTCCTTACAGGAGAGATTCTCCAATCTCTTAATTTTCCTCATAGCCTTCCCTCAGACTCCAGTATGCCCATGTGTTTTATACTGAGGAGCAGCCCAGCACTGGGCCCAGCACTCCAGGAGTGTCTCCATGCGCAGGGAAAGGATCACCTCTTGTGACACGCTGGAGGTGCTTGGTCTAATGCAGCCTGGGTTACCAATGAGTGAATTGAATGAACTGAACCCAATATGATGTAATGAAGTAAACACAACAAAAACTGAAGGAGCTACTAGGTTAAAAAAAGTTTTAAGAAATTCTCTGAAGAATATTATCAGAAATATTAACTTCCTGTAATAGAAATGCAAAATTCATGCTTCTGTAGTTCGATTTTTCCTTTCTCAAGTTTAGGAAATTTTAGCTGTGTGCCCAAATTGATTTGAAGAGCAGAGTCTTTGTTGGCAGGTAGCCTAATCAATTTGTTTTGGTTTTATATGATGACATGCCTGCACTTTATTATCAATGAATTCCTGAAAATAAATATGATCATATCACAAAAGGAGGTGAGTGAATCACTCCATCCTGTTGAATTCTAGTCTTGTGAACTCTCCCAGTGGTATACACTGGCCAGACTGCTGTAATTCAGCTGTTACCTAGAGCCAGCCTCAAAAAATATGTCTTCACATTTTTGTGGGTAAATACTGTACAATGCTCTGAATCTGTCATCTGAAGTAAAGCAAGTTTTGGCACAAATATTTATAATAGGCAAAGGAAAAAAGAATTGTTTTTTGGTTTAAATGGAAAATTTATCAGAGGAGTAAGCTGGATACAGCCTTAGTTTCATTCTCTGCTTTTGGCATGCCATTAGCTATGTCCATAAACATTCTAGTGTTTATAAAAACACTGAAAATAAATAATGAAAAAGGAGGCAAAATATAGAATATGAAAGCCTTTGGTTCTTTAAACAGAATTTATTATGTTCAAAGTTACAACTCGATAAAAGGGAAGCATAACTTGAATTAAAATATTAATCCATCCATGCCATTTAGTTCTTTGAAATATTCATAGCCTTTTTTTTTTTAGTGGTCATGGTTTTTGTTGAGGGGGGAGTAAAGTGGGGGAGGCTTAGATGAAAAAAAGCTTTCATCAAGACCAAAACAGTCAAACTGACAGGAACGTGAATGAATTTAGAAAATTGGCCCAGTTGGGAGTTATGTTATTGTAGAAAATCCTCTTTAAACTTCATAGTCCATACTCATAAAATGCTTAGAACACCATCAATATCTTCCTGCAAAATCCATTTCCTTCTCTCTGTTTTTAATGCAGATTTCCAGCTTGGTCTTATTTACTCCCCCATTTGTTCTCATTTCCAAGTACTATCTGTACTATTCAGCTGCTAAAATACGTCTCATCTTTTCCCTGTGTGTTTAATGCTTGTTTTGCCTGCTCTTTCCCTCATCCTGCTTTCTTTTTTGTTCTTTCCTATTTCTCACTGTATGATCTTCAAGGCAGAAATACTATCTTTTTAATTTTTTGCATTTATAAAGCACTACATTGACTCTTCTCAGCTGAAAAATGGACAGCTGACAGTCTGTTTTTATTTGTGACAGTGTAAGCTCATGCAGGGTGGATAGGAGAATGAAATATGCAATGATACTGCCTTGCAATTACATGGTTTGACTATATCTTCTTTTACAACAATTCTAATTTTTTAAGTCTGCCTATAAAAATATAGCTTGCATCCTATTTCAAGGTCCTTTATTTTTACTATATATCTACATTTTAAAATGGAAATTCAAAGATCGGAAAAATGAAATGTGAGCAAAAGATGTCCAAAGGAGGAAGATAACAAACACAGAAGGGTGTTGAGAACAGCTGGGCATGTGAAAAGCAAGGCACAGGCAAGTCAAAATAGGTGAAGAGAGGAGAGAAAGAAAAGTAATGAAGGGTGACATAAGGTTAATTGTACAGATGAATTATTCTGGTGGCCGAAGAGGAGCAGTCAGTAGTTGCAGTGACTGGAAGCACAAGTGGAGTGCCTCGTGCTTCTGCTTGCCCTTTTATACTATATCCTAATTATTATACTCCCTCGCTGAGTCATTCATACTCTTTTCTAGCAAGCAAAAGTAATACAAGAGGCAAAGGAAAGATTTGTAAGATATGTTATGGAAGAGAATGCACGGAGTGCCTGTCGTCTTAAAATAGAAATCTTGATTTTCTGAAGCAACAAATATGTTGGAAAAGGTCTGTTTAGAGGCATTTGTGAAATTCACCCCAAGTGTATGGTCTTATCTTTGTGTGACTACTGCTAAATGAAGAACAAAGCTTTTTCTATCTCTTCTTGTGTTTTGTATCTCTTCTTGTTACAATACATAGCAGGCTAGGTAAAATGCAATGATTTTTTACTGTCAGCCAAAATAAGTACAAAGAAACCCACAAATTTTAAAAAATAGAAACAATAATTAAAAAAATGTTAAAAATACTGTTCCTGTAAACATACTAAAAAAAGCTTTAGATATGTGTCAATTTACTTCAAGGTGATAAGAGTATTAGGCTAATCTTTTGTAAATCTTGTTGGGTTGAGCTTTGTTCCTTGTGTATAAAAATAAAGCCAAATCTTTCTCTCAGTGGCTTTCCTTTTTGAGCTGTAAAAGGAAATATTTTCCAGAGTTCACACAATAATTAGAGTACAGATATTTGCACTAACATTTTAGCTGGAGTTCTTTAAATGATATTTTCCAGTTGTAGAAACAACCCACAATTTTTCTTGCTAAAATTCCACAGTATATGGGGCTTCTTATGGGCACGTTTATAAAGTAACCTCCCCGGAAAGAACACTAATTTATTATATTTCTAATAATTTGTTGTAAACGCTCATAGGGCATTATATTCTTTACCATTACCTTTCAAACAAGGTGATATATTCACAGTATTGCTTTGGAAAAGGAAAACTTCCTTACCTTCATTGTACTTTGAGACTGATGTGCTGTGACTTCATATGAAATTTGTCTGATTACTATTTAAATTTTAGGAAATCCAGTCCTATATCTAACCAGAAAAGTATCTCGTAGAAGGAATTCACAAGAAATATCCTTATATTGAATTCTAATTAGTTGTGATTAAAATTGAAAGGGAACAGATTTTTCTAATTGCTAACATTCCTATATCATCATAAATTCTGACTTCATGTTTATCCTATAAATCCTCTTGTTTCATAATTATATAAGGGAAATAACTTCTGGGCATTCTTCCCTAGCAATATATGCAAACATGACAGGCTGTAAAAGTGTGTGGATGTAGAGGTCAAGACAAGCAATTTCAAAACAAGTAGGACTTCCCTTCACTAGTGCTTTTTATGAGAAACAAAGGCAACTGCAAATGTATGCATCACTGATATTCTGAAAGGCTTCAGAGTTTGAGTTTTTATACAAGCTGATAATGTCATTGTTGTAGCCTCTTCACATTGTTTGAAAACAGATGGTACAAAGTCCTGGAAAATGCTTTCAGTCACAGTTAATGATGGAATCGTGGACTACTTTCCAGTTCACAGGTGAAGGAGGATACCTTGGCTGTACCTTGGCACTCTGTTAAGGTGATGTTAGGATTCTTTCCCCCATGTCTTCTATTACAAAAAAAAAAAAAAAAAAAAAAAAAAAAAAAAATCAAAACAACAAAACCCAAGAAAACTAAAGCGTGCACAAAACCCAGGATTTATGCTGCTCCTTGAGAATAAATTACATGATCTGAACAACTGGAGTACCAAAACAGGCCACAGCTTTTCTGTGCAGGTGTGAATTGTAATGCAATGCATAATAAAAATACAACAGCAAATAGGAAACTACATACATTGCAGTTATACACAAGTGGACAAGGCAAAGAAGGTCAAGTATTGCAGTAAACAGTGAAAATTCTGCTTTAAACTTTTTATGCATTCCAGAGTGGTTGAAATAACAAAAACCTGTTTCTTACATTTTGCTACCTCTTATTTTAATGTATTAATGCATTATGCTCTACCACATTTATGACAAAAAATAACACTTTGCAATTTAACCCTGTAGATCCAAGTTCCAGTTTTTTCTGTGACACTCTCTATTAGCCATAAAAGCCATGCCAATATTTGCAAAATGACTATTGGTGTTTATAGAGCCTTATTGCACTTGCAGAAAGTACAGGAAGAATTTCTAGTGTTTTCTCTCTATTTTAAAAAGACCATAATTCACATATTTGAAATGAGTAATTTTAGTTATTATGTCATGCTGTGAAGCTCATTTTCCCTGTTCCTAGTTGTTAACAGGATATAAAGATGTTCCATGTTCAAGAAAAGAAAAGTATTATTTGAATGGAAATGTGAAAGGGGAATATGTAGATAGAATGTAAAGGTCTTGATAATTTAAAATAATTTAGGGATTGGAAGAAAAAAACCTGCAAAATTCTTTCTCTTTTTATTACATTTTTTTTTCCTAGGCCACAATGTGAATTAATAGAAGCAAAAGGTCTAAANCTGGGAATTGTGGGTCTAAATAATAATAATAATAATAATAATAATAATAATAATAATAATAATAATAATAATAATAATAATAATAATAATAATAATAAATGCATTATATCAGATGGAATATATATCATGAACACACCTGAGATCTGCCAAAGCCCTGCATTTGGGAAGATATTTCAGATAGAAAAACTCTTCATCACCCCTGACCCTGAGTACGTTTGAAGGCCTTTTTCTGCCTGTACAGGAAAGTCAGTGTTGGTTGGGGCCTTTTAACTTTGCTTTACAGGATGTTTCATTCATAGTCTGTGGTGGTTCAAGAGTCCCTCAGGTGTCAGGTAATCTTCCTGTGCAGATGTGTAGAGTGTGTGTTGGCCTTGTTCAGGGCAACTGAAAGTATAAGCATTGTAGAACAGAGAGGAAAATTAATTCTGTTTAGTACAGGGTTGAGGTAGGTTACATCTGCCTTTATGCTGGGGATAAGAAGCATTAAGGAGTTTCCCTTTGTCAATATTTGATTCCTGATCTGCTCCACGACAGGATGGCTGCAAGCTCCCTTTTGTTCAAGCTTTTTTTCAATTCTACTTAAGCTGGCTCTTTTTGTTAGTTTCTTTGTATTCTATCAATATGGCTCAAAACAAACATTTGTCAGAATGGAAAATGATTTACCAGTTTATTTGCCAAATTTTACATTTTTCTTTTTCTGAAAATTTATGTGCATGGAAAATTTTTTGACCCTGCTCTATGGGCTCATAGCTGTATTTTTAAGACAGCAAATGCAGTGTGAATTTTCTAGCACTTGTTTACATAATATGGAACAAGGATGTGATAATAATCTTCAGATTTTCCTATGCCTCAAACACTGACTGCAAGTGAAAGACTAAAGACTATTATTTGTGCAAAGCCTTCAAGAAAAAGGAGCAGCAAAACCCAATCTGTCTTCTATCAAAGCACCAGCGAAGTGCCAGCACTGTTCAAGAAGTGAATGACCATTAATTCCCCTGAAAGAAATTATCCCCATTCAACTTGCTCTGGATTTGTAACTCATGAAAGAGAGAATCCCCAAGAAATTAAAGCTTCCCTATGTCAGTGACTGAAAGACTAAATACTTTTCATGTGCACAAGAAGTATCCTTTCTCTGGCAAAAGAAGAAAGAATATGTCAGAAGACTGTACAAAAGTATAGTAATTAGAAGCATTACTTGAGGATATTATACTGAGGCAGTCTTAAACTATTTAACTAACAATCCATTAATTTATTAATTCATGGACTGTTATTTAAATAACAAGAGAGAGTGCAATTTTTTACTTCAGGAGCAATAATTTACATTTGATATAATGCTATATGATTTGATTTCTTCTGAACACAGAAAACGTGAAGGTCAAGAATGAGTTAAATTTGAAATGTTGAAAAGCATTGCAAGACAACTAATGGTCATACCTGAGCTACCATGTGTAATGTCACAGATGCTCACATGCCAGAAGCATGGAACTACATTTGTTTGCCGAGTCTCTGTCACATTCTATGTGTAGAGTTTGAATGACAAATTCTGAGTAAACTGTGGTTCCATAGGCCATTGTTTCTGGCAGCCACAGTGAGCCAAGTGAACTTTGGATCAGGTTTTTGTTATAAGTGAATGCTTGTAACTTGATGTCATTGTACTTTAAAAGCTTTAACGGGGTATGAGAATTCAGAACATTTGGCATCCGATTGCACCCTCCAGTGCCTCCATGTGCTGCCATTGTGTCACAGTATCACACCAAGTTAAATGTCTGTAACTGATGGAGTTTCATTTTGTTCTGCACAACCTAGGAAATCCTTTTACTAGTACACAGAAGTGTGTGTTCTTTGCATTCCCCATTCTACAGTGGTTTCCATCAAAGTCTTGCCTTTTTTATTGATCATAGTAAGAATGTAAATATGTAATTATGTGTAATTTCAAAATAATTATTTTCAGTGTTTCCCTGAGTAGAGCTTTGTTGTTTTTTCACATTTAAAAATCTGGTAGGCATCCAGTTATTTTGAATATGTCTATTTGATAAATGCAGAGGGCTTTTAGACTCAGTTGTTTGTTTATTATGCTTTCAAACATTTTGAATATCTGTTTAGTATTCAGTGAAACAGTGTAGGAAAAAACATCTGTACTGCAGCTGCAATTGACACCACCTTTATGTTTGATGTTCAGGAAATTCAGTCTATCTGTGTATTTATATTTTTCTGGATTTTTAGTTGTTCAGGGCTTTAGAAATAATTTTAAAAGTGCAGAAATTATAAACTCTTAACCATATTAGGTGAAGCAGCTCAAAAATGTAAGTGCTACACTCACTTTAATCTTCTCTTCTGCCTTCTTGAGTGCATCTCTGCTAATAATTAAAAGTTTGAGTTCTTGTAAGAAAACACTTTTTAAAAATTTATTATTCTTTTCCTTTCTTATCTTTTTTTTTCTTCCTCACAATTATTAATCTTCAGGACAAGTACTGAAATTATCTCAGGTATTTCCACTGTCTTGAGTGAGGATTCTTAAAGTACAAAATATCTTTAGTAATGATCTGTTAATTAAGAATTGCCAATTCAGAAAGGCTCTTCATCACATTAAGTGATCAAAATAGAACATTGCATGATCTTCTTGAACCAGTTTTAAGAAAGTATTTCTTTATATACACTATATAAATAGTAATGACCTCTTTCCCACAAGGCTTCAATCTCTCAGTTATGTTTGGATTGGAGAAGCATCCTAGTTCATCAAAATATTTTCTAAGGAGTATATAGAGAAATGCAAACCCAAAAATTACCCATGTAAAAATTGTTCCTGTTAAAAGTTTCATCATAATCCCTGAAGTTAGATCAGGAACAAATGTAGTCTCTTGACCTTAAAATTCTAAAAATGAGTTTGCCCATAATGCTTCCGAAGAAAATAATATTTTACTGTAGTCAATATAAGAAAGCTAAACCATATTGGAGCTGCCAATTTACTGTTTTGAAATTTATTTTTGCAAACTTCTTTTTTCTTGAATGAGGTTTCCTATAAAACCTTTTCTGTCTGGTCTTGTTCTTAGAAGATGTTAATTAGCATAAAAGTGGGGTTTTTTGTTTGTTTTTTCCTTAACACAAAATACATCTTTTTTTTTTTTTTTTTTTTTTTTTTTTTTTTTTTTTTTTTATGTAATTAGTGTGAGGGCAAAACCTGAAAGTTGATATTTTCATGCACAAACTTGGATATCAGATTTGTTGAAGCTGTTCTTAGCACCAGTGGCTAGTGGGTTCACGGTGTTCTGCAAGTATCTGAAATAACCGTGAAAGTATCTGCAAGTATCTGAAATAACTCTTACCACATAAGAGTTGTATATCTAGAGCAAGACTTGAAGAGCAAAGGCAGAGGAGGCTTTCCAGAAGAATGATGCATTTTAAAATGTTCTTTTTCTCAATTCTGGTCTTGATAAAAAAATAAAAATATTCTACCTAAAGAGCAACCATACCCATTTTAGTTCAGAAGGTTCTCAGTGAAATTCAGGACTTTGAAAGGAACTTTAGTGGAAATTTCCTTTTTCTCTCAATTTAGAATGGTTTGTAATTGCAAGAGGCCAAAATAGAATTAAAATGCTGTTTGTTGTAAATATAGCTATGTCAGTTCTGTATTGTATAGTTAGAAAGGAGGCATTTGCAAAGAGGCGGTCTTATGATGAAGCCAAGGTGTAAGCTATCCTTGACAGAAAGAGTATCCTGAGAAAGCTGAGGTTGCTGATACCTCACTTTGTTATAGGTGTACACAGAGGTAGAATTGAGTTTTAGTGGATGCTTTCATGTATAATTCGCATCACATATGAATTTTCCATTTCCTATTCTCTGTGCTCCTCAGTGATTGAACAGTAAATAAAATCTCAGTTGGCATTTTTGCACTGATCTCTTTCTTGAGACTGTATTTTGATATGAACACCTCATCCATCTGCTTGCTCTCAAATTTCCTCTTGGGCTTAGAACACAGGTGCTACTGAAAGAGAATTTGTAGAATATTTGATAAAGTTTGCCTTATGTTTACAAGTAACGAAAGGTCACCACCCTTGTTTATTGGGATTTCAGCTATCCTGTGCTGACTGCATGGAACTATTGATGTAAAAGATATCAAGCAAATAGGTGAGCATAATCTTTTAGGTAAAAGCCAATTGTTTTTAAAGACATAATTTACTACAGTACAACTTTACTAATATAAAACCATTTGTTGGTTTCAAGAGGATCAAGAATTGTATTGCAGTGAGTGGTTTCTTGAAGACTAAGAGCATTCCTGAAGTGAACCCAATCTGATGTGTCTGAACAGGCTCTATCTCACAAAACATTTCAGAATATCATTACAAGTTATTTGTTTTCTGTTCCAATACAGAGATTGCTGTGTGTATTCAACATTGCAACTAATTAGCCCTTTTAAGACAAACACAACTGAGTAGTACAGAGTAGGATTTCCTTTCCATCAGCCCCTTTATGTGACTTGCCCAGTTTCACCAGAATTTATGATCCTTTGAATCTATATTATTGCAATGAAGCACATTGAAGATCCAGACAAAAGAAGACTCTGCTGTATATCATATAAAATTGAAGAGCATAGCATTACTTGGTATTTAACTAAAACAGAATATTTTTTACTGCCTTCGGGTTAACCTCTAAAGGTTTGTAAATCTTTAAAGTGAAAATGTACAACTGCATCTTATCAAATGACAAATTGAAAGTTCGACTTTTAGACAGCTATGGTTAGCACAGGGAGGATTGTTTTCATTTTAGAAAACAAATCTTATGGATGGAATAGGTAGTTCTCTTAAAACAGGCAATGGGAATATTGTCAAATAACTAGTAGCTTGCTTCTTTTGAGTATTTTAAAAATCTGTCATGTTTCTTCCAGGACTTATTGCAATGTTAATTTTAGGATCAGTTCCTGCAATTTTTCTTGAAAAGTAAAAGCTTCAAAACAAGTCACATTAAAATTATTTTGATTTCAAGAAAACTGAAGTTTTATGTTGGTCTCAGAGATGATGTTAAGATCTAAAACTGGATCCGTTTATCAATACAGTAATGCAAAGGTCAGTTAATAATTTGTGTATTTGACATTGTAGTGTTAATTACCTTGCACGCACTGAGAATGTTCATTCAAGCTTAGCCTTAATGCATCTAATTGAAAAAGAAAACAAAACTTCTTTTTTGTATGTCAGTCACAACTGAACGTAAAATTAATGCTTTTAGTTAAAAGCTGACTTTCAGTATGAACCTTCCTGTGGTTTTCTGCATGTTTTATGCTCTACCTATCCATCAATGGGCCAGTCCTCCAGACCTTCATGGAATTGAAGCTTATAAGGCATTTTCCTGAGCAAAGTAGAGCTTAAGAGGCTTTCGTGAGAAAATGGAATAGGGGTCAAAAGAGCTGAGTACATTTCAATCAGCACTTTAGATGGAATGGCCAAAGTTATGTATGGTAGCAATCCAGACACACTTTTTATCTCACAACATCGTCTTTGTGTCCATGAAAGGCTTTTAAAGGCATGAATGTTTTTATTTTAGGTTTGATAGAAGAGATTTTATTAGACTTTAAGGGAAGATATTTTTTTATTCTCTACAATTTCTTTATTCTTAAGAAAAAGGGGAGCCTTGAAAGAGTCTTAATAAAGATCTGTTGCAGATAAAAAATTATGGCAATTTTATCCCATGCTGCAACTGGCAATAATCTTCTTGAGAGTTTTACATCTCCTGAGTTGCAGGACTAGCATTCTATCCTAAAGTTTTTCAGCCAACTTTCAGAAGAAGCCAGCTGATGGATACCTATGGATAGTGATATGGCAGCTTTATCACCACTTTTGATGAATGAAGGAATCAATGTCTGGCTAAATCAGATGTAGGTCTTGAAAGAAGATTTAGATAGCTTTACATTGCATTTTTCTATTATCTCAGTGACAATTGCAAGGATATATATGAATTATATAAAATAGTTCCCTCAGCATGGCAGACACTTAACTAGAAGTACGATCACTACCCTGCTGGCAGGAACCTGCCTGCTAAAATACAGTTCCTCTCTAGTTTTCCACAAGTGACCTAAGATCAGATGCCACCAGAGTGAGATAAATGCATCTTAGACTATTTGCTTTATCTGAGATGAAAAGTGTTTGAAATCTGTGCGTCTTCTTATAGTATGTCTTCTGTATAGGGACTTGATCCCAGTATATCTGTCCCAGTTAGGACAATGAAAGAGTCTATCTTCTCAACCTCCACATCAGTGGTGATATTTCTGAATCAAGCCAAGTTTACAAGTCAAACACCTGAATTAGCTGCAGATGCCAGGGGGAAACATTAATCCAAGATGGCATGCACTATATACACACATCTTGAAAGTGTCAGGTGTCTAACCTGTGTTGTAATCCTAGTGCTTTTGCTGAAGTCCTCATTGTAGGTCCTGCAAATGCATCTCATAAATTTGCCAAGGTCACAGTCAATCATCTACTCCTTCTAGGTAGGGATTCATTAGCTAATAGAGACTTAGGAACTAATACATCATATCTAAAAAATGTTATACTTTTCACTTGGTATTACTGAAGAGTACCTAGCACACCAGAACTTTTCTATTCAAATATTGGCAATAACCTGTAATCGATTATTGGCAATGTAGTTTCATATAGACCCAATAGAGTCTATGTCAGTAAATGATAAAACTCATTTATGATGAAAGAAAATACTGAAGTCCTAAATTTTGTATTCCAAAGAGCGTGAGGAGTAATTTCCTAGATATGTTCCATCTTTTAGTTTGATAATTCTTTTCTTTGTCCTGTTGCTCAAGAAGGATATTCTTTAATATATCCTTAAACATCCACTGGGGATTGACACTGGTACATTTCTTAAAGATAGAATGGTATATTAGTTTAGCTAACAGTAATTATTTCTCATGATGTGGCCTGGGTCATTGTCCCCTCTTTTTTACTGTTTGTCATTCTCTCAGGACTGTCAGGTTCATGACATGTAGCCACCTCCCCTTTTATATGTTTCTAGAGGATGATGATGATGGCAGTACAAAGCCCATATTTATGCTTTAGGTTCTTCAGCTTTTGCTATCCTGATTGTTCTGTTTTCACTTTGTCATTGGTATTATCTACCAAAATTGAAAGGATTTTTAAAACAGAAAGTATCTATTTATTCTGACAACAGATCAGGAAATTAAAAATTCAAGTTGTTTTAAACATATCAGTTTATGAAACTGTTCTACATTCCACCTGACCTGGTCATGACTGTTTTAACCTGAAGAAGTGTGTCCTAGGTTTGGCATGTAAGTTTCTCAAGATGCAAGTCATCCAAGATACTCTCAATTTAAAAAAGGTGGATATTTTTAAGCAAAGTTTATATCACTTTGCTCTGTTGGCTACATATCATATACTTTATTAATTGAAGTCTTGACACAAAAATTTGCTAATGATTTAAGGAGTTAATGTTTTAAATCCACCAGTGTTATTTAGGGTCTTGTTGGAGTTGATTTTTGCACTCGTGATTTGTGACATTGCCATCTTCTCCACTCCTAGAACAGACCAAGGAATTTCCTATTATTTTTTCCTGTGCCTGCAAAAAAATAGGTTATTTCTAACATCCTTTAATGAGTCTTTTTATGCATACAATTTTCCACCTTCTGGGATCCTATCTGCTTCTGTGCTGTTCTTATTTCTTTTGTCTGCAAGCTGAGCTGACCAATGCACTTGTATGTTAAACTGTGTTGGTAGCATTAGCAGACTAAGATAGAGGGATAGCGATGTGCTGTAAAATCATCCAAATGTCAGGCTTGGATCTACTGGACACATTACTTCATTCCTTGTAACTCAATTTTTGTAATAAATGGAAACATTTCTTCAGATTTGGGAATAAAATCTACAGCTTTCCTACCATCCATACCTATGAGACAAGATTTAGTATCTGACTAGTCATGATCCTGAATTTCATCTTTCAAATGAGATCTGAATCAGCATATGGACCATTCACATGTTTCTAACTTTAGACAGGTTAATTTTGAAGTAAATATCTAGGGAAATTGATGTTTGGAAATGTAAAGCAGCTATTAAGAACACTGTGCTCCCATTCTCTTATGACTTAATTTCTGAGTCAGTGAATCTCATTGTGACTCAGCTTCTCACGTTCCAGACATTTTATTCCTATAAATTTTTGATAGTTACCTAAACTCAAAGTATTTTCTAACAGAAAAGAGTGAATTGTATCAACAAATAAAAAAAAAGTATGAGTGTCATAAACGGAAATTTCATAAAGAAATATGAATCACAGATAATAACTTTTAAAAAGTTATTATAAGTCAAAAAGTCAATATAACAGTTCTGATTTTTAATAGTTGGCTTAAACATTTAAAATAATATATGTTAATTAATCTTAATGTTGCAATTTAATTTGTTTCCATGGGCATGAGAATTGACCTCTGAAGCAGCTTCTAAAGAAACCTGTACTTGAATGTATGAACAAGTACATTCTGAGAATACATTGGAATTTAAAACTGGAAACAATCCACAGTTACAGGGTATTTATTGAAGAGCTCTGCTGATACCATTTTACTATGTAGAATACACATAAAGTAATGAAGTGAATGGTAAAGCATTAAATAGAAATTGAAAAGGAAAGATAAGCTTTCATTAATTTGGTTTCATTTACAAATAAATTAAATGTGCTTATGTAGAGATAATGATAATGTAAGGTCTCAATTATGAGTGTGCTGCTTCTGTTATCTGCCCATAAATTCAACTTGGTAAATGTTCACTGTGGACCAGTGTTGTGGTAAGTCTTGGTTATGATTGATGTCGATTCATATTCAGATTCACTTAAGAAGGAAGGAAATACTTCCTAATCTTAAGACTTATTTGTCAGAAATTACTCCAAGTTTATTTTCCAAGTTTAGGTAGAAATTTAGTTCTGTATGTATACACCAATATGGTGAGAACTGGAACCAAATGAAACTTCACCCAGATGAGATAAAAAGTTGTAAGGAATCGTTTGTGTAGTCCTAAAACATTTGGACACATTCATGTTAGTTCTTTTTACATTTTCTGATTCACAGACTCAGTTCTGACTAATGCCAAAAGTTCTAAAGAGTCCTGCTTGAGAGGCTGTTCTTAGTTTTTATGGATATACTGCACAAACCAACTCATACAGCTTTCACAAGCTATGTATCCCTGTGAGATTTCCACTCCAGATTTAGGTTCTGTTGACTCATGTATTGTTGAGTTTTAGGGAAGAACTGAAGTTGTATACAGATCCAAGACTATCCAAATCTCTAAAATGAAAATTTACTTTTCTCAAATTTTTTCTTATATTCCACCCTGCTGAACAAAGGGGAATAGTTTTTTTATGCCATAGTTAGGTTGTCCAGGCCCAGCGGAGGATTCTTTGCCTATATTTATATGGCTGCAGGAAAACACTGCACAGAGATGCTCCTGCAATATTGAATGACAAGTTGAGATTAAGTTAACAAACATTTGTTATTATTCCTGTTGTCATTGCTCTCTATTAGAGTGCCCTCTACTTGATAGGTAACTAAAAAAAGCCCTATGTTTTAATAGCAATTAAAATGATATGGCATCTTATGCTCCTACAGCTCATGGTAAATATATAGAGGACATATTTTTACTTGAAAGAGATCTAGTTAGCTATATGGAAGGGTATGAAATAATTCAATATTCTCCCAATCAAAGAGATTAAAAGGAAAAGGAAGTTTGAAAAATGCATAAACAGACTCACAAGTCCAGAAGTGTGATTAAACTTGAAAAACATGATGAAATTTAAAACTACTCCACTGTAGTGCACAGAAACTCCGCAAGTCTTCAACTTTTCTAAATGCATATTTGGCAAGCTTGCATTTGTTAGTTGAAAGATCTGTCTTGCTCTACAATCCATAGAAACCATGTATTGTCTTTTAGGATTTGGCAGTGTAGCAGCTTGGATTTCACAAGTGAACCATGGACTTTACAACATTCTTTGCTCCATTAGAAAACAATACAATAAAAAAAAAAAAAAAAATCTAATTGAAAACACAACATGAGAAAATGTTCTTTAACATTTCTTTATTTCAAACCTAGCCCAGAAACAGAAAATTTGTTTAGCTAAGATTACTGCAGTTCTGGTCAAAATCTCCTTTTGGTGCTGTCAAACCCATATGTCCCATCACTCTCAGCTCCATGACCTGTTTCAGGGGTATTTTGCCTTCCTCTCTTGGCTGGATAGATGTCTCCTTTAGGACAGGCTCTGTAGTACTTTAAGCTTGTGTAAATTACTTAAATGGAGGTAAGGGCTGACTCCTAATTTGCATGAATATTTTAAATTAAGTCTTTGGTTCCTAAAAATCAATAATTTCTCTGTAAATTCTATATCCCCAATTTTCAAGCACAGCTTTCTACTAGGGGCTATTACCTATGAATTAATGAATGAACTTACTATATTCATAACAATGCAGTTACTTTAGATGTTGATGTTTCATTTAGGCTCATGAATCGATAGCTATTTTATAAAACTGACCATTTGTGTTCATAGAGCTGTATCTGTGAACAGGGAAATAAGAGTTAATGAAATGAACTGTTCTACTCAGAAAAAAAAAGTCTTAATAGGATATCTGAATGTGTATGTTAGCTATAATTATCTCTGTAGTTTTTACTAGTTCAAATGTTCTTAGTGTATTAGTGTGTTTAGGCCTAATCTTATATAGCACAGATAAGACAGAAAATATGTAAACAGTGGTGTAGAGAAATATCAGTTAACACAACTTGTAGTTTATCTGAAATTATACGAATTTTTCTGTGGAGTCTGAAAATATTCTACACTACCTATTTGCAGTTTCTAGATGTTAATGCCTAATGAAAATTGAGCCTATAAACCTGAGGTATAGAAAGGTAGGAAATCTGACTGTACATGCAAGCAGAAAACCCCCTCCCAGTTTTTCCAATGCTTTATGAACCCACATGTTTGAAGCTGCAATAAAGTATGAAACCGATAACCAGGAATGATTGGACTATATTAATTTATTAGTTTTAAAACCTTTACTAGAACACAAAGGATCAGAATATAGCTCATCATAATCCAGACAACTCTATTAGGTTCTCCATTTCCTGCCCTGCAGTGAAAAATTCAGAATGTACTCTGGCTTCAGTACAGCTGATAAAATTGCATATGACAGTGACTGCAGAACATTTCATACAGAGGATGATTAATTGCTTTTATTTTTCTTAATATCAACATGTAATTCTTTTCATGAAACATTATTTTGCATAAAGAATGCCATATGATGATGAAGATTCAAATTAGGTGAGACATTGAGTTTTGGTTGCTGGTTTTATCCTCTTTAAGAAAAGAGGGTTTAGGGATTTTAAAGACTTCAGCTTTTCTAAACAGAGTTCTAGTCTAAAGTGTTGAAGGTGCCTCTTAATATGTGAAATTCAGGGGCAGAGCAGCTTCAATATTTGAATTTCTAAGTTGTGAAGCTGGTTGCAATAATTTCAAATAATTGCATCTTTTTATAATTGCTTTCAAAGAAAGGCAAATTCAAGCTGAAAGGTAAGAACTGGGAAAATGAGACAAATAACAAATGGTAAAAGTAGGTAAAAGAAAACTCCAAATACAATTTGGAAGAGCTGCACTCAATGTCCTCCTCTGCTTTAAGTTTTCCGTTTGACCTTTGGAAGGTAAGTTAATGGGTATACATGTCTTCTCTAGAAGTATATTTAAAATATTGAAATGCTTTAAAGTATGGTGAAAGGTCCATTTAAATACCTTCTATTATTAGAAATAGCAATTACTAAAAAGGCCTTCATATATTATTGACAAGTGCAGAACAAAACAGAATAGACTGCAGCTTTCTGTAATTCAAAATACCACTAATATATCTTTTATTTGTTCTTGTCATCATTTATCCTTTATGTGGCATGTATCACGTTTTCTTTTGAAGTAAGCACTATGAAATTCCTGCAAAGCAATAATTCTAAACTGCTAGGCCATATATTATGTGCTGTGAGTATTAACTGTGGCAAAGTGATGAGAACAGTAAACAATTTTTAGGTACACCCTGAAGGAACTATTCATCTTTTCTATCATATAAAGTGGAATTTCAGCCCATAGGTTAAAAATAAGAAATGCCTGACCCTGAATTATGATCTATCAGTTTTCAACTCCCTCACCTCTTCAAACCTAATACCATTTTTCTGTGATTTCAGTATTTGACTTCCCTAAGCTTTTTTTGCCTCTTGATGCTGTAGATCAGCTCTATGCAATGCACCAGCACGCTAATGCTTTGTCAGTGATTGTTAAGGGAGGATGTAGTTAGTCCATATGCCCCCTCTCAAGAGAGCATGCAAGTTCTGCTTAATGATAAAATACCTTTACTGGTACAAGATCCTGAATCATTCCTAATCGCAAATGTTGTACAAGTTTAGTAGTACTTCAGTACTTAATTTTTTATGACTGGCAGCATCTGTCCCCATGACAAGCTGAATGCTAAAATCATTTATAATGGTGAGTATTAGGCTTTTTTTGAGGGTATTTAATGGACACCACCAATATTCAATGTGTTTAGATGCCAGAAGAGTGGAGGAGGAAGGTTTAAGAGCCTATTTAAACTGCTTTCACGCCTAAGACACTACTAGTGCTTGTTTTTTCATGGAAAAACTTCCTTGGATACATATAGATGTGCTCCTTTTGTCTAGGTCTTTAAATATTTCTGATTTTCCTGGTTTTTGAAGTGTTCAAGCATGTCTAAGATAAACACTTATCAGTGGTTTCAAGGCTCTCTTCAGCCTGAAGAGATTTGAATACTTCACTTCCATGTCTTATGAGCATCTTAGTTGCTGAGCTATAGGCTTCTCTGGCCTGTCCCTCCTGTTAGAACTGGGTCTCTGCACAGACAGAAGAGTAAAAGTTGGCATTAAAGTACAGGAAATGGGCTAAAACTGAGCTTTAAACCACAGGAATTCAGGCGTGGAGTCTTAGATGTGTGGAAAGGAATGCCTGCCATCATTCAGAGCTTCCATCATTCCTTCTTTTCCTTTTCCTGCATGTGATTTAGACTGTGACTACTCAACACTTTGAGCTTTGGCAACTACAGTCTAGAAACCCAAGTCTCTTCTGTACCTTCAGGAGGAACTTAAGTTGAGTGACTACTGCAAAATCTGCTGGGACAACCCTATGTATTTAAGTCACATCTATAAATTAACTACATAAACATAAAGACTGATTACCTATGCTTTTGGAGAGGGATTGCTAAGTAAATTTGTTTGACCACTTTTTCTCTTGCTAATTATGAATAAGATTTTTTGAAGAAGCTCTGAGATATGCAGAATCTGGTCTTTTATTACTTTTTGGTTGCAGAGCAGTGAAAGAAATGATCACTGCTGCATGCCCATTTGAGCAGTGTGTCTCACTATGAAAACATTCAGATCGGGTAATCTTCCAGGGCATCTAAATGATCCATTTTATGATTCTTCTGACTCTGTCTAGTACTAACTATCTTGGGGAAAAGACTCGTTGACTTTAGCAAATATTTTATCAGGCAACTCTGCTGAGGTAACAAATAACACTTTTAATGCAGGAATTTGAAAATGGAGTAGGTGTAGGGAATGAATCCAGTGTTCACAGAGGAAACTGTATTGTGGTTCAGGAAAAGAGGAAGGTTGTATTCAAATTCCTCAGCAGGTGATACTTTCCACCTTGAGAACAGTGTGATGTTTATGACAAAAAGGAAACACTGTATACATGAACAAATATTGGGCATAAAACCTGAGCTGTGTGCTGTTGAAACATACAGCAGCATTCCTGTTAAACTTGAGTGGTTGTTTGGATGAGGAACTTTAGCAGTGCAAATGACTTTGTTGTAGCTGTTTAAGTATTTGTAGCCGCTTCAGCAAGGAGAGCCAGATATAAACAGGCTTTGATGGCTTTGTTTGTTGCAAAACATCACTATGGCTTTTCTTGCTAGTAATCAAAAACTGAAAGGGCTGCTATCTTGCTATTTTCTATCATGTGAAGTGCTTGTAGGATGACTTTTTCTTTTGCTAAGGCAGTTCTACATATGAAGATAAACAGTTTGACAAACTATCAAATGTGACACTAAGGACATAGAAGAAAATGTATGACAGTGTACTGGATTTTACCTTTTTATTAGCAGTTTATTAGGGGAAAAGAGAACCTTCAAGCAAAAAGATAACAAAAGTGTCCCCCAAAACCAGCCTGATGTACTGTTGCCTAAAGCTACTTTTGCTCTGCATTTTTATGGACAAGTTCTTCTCTGCTTTTCAAACTGTATGGTTTTTTAACTCTTAATCTATCTTTGCTGTTTCACTGATGTCCTTACAGTGTCAAATTTTGGAAAGAGAAAGTTTGAGTATAGGCCTCTAACCTAAACCGAGCTACACTCAGGGAAGCCTTCATTTTAAAATGTTTGTTTATCTTCACTGTCCTTGTCAGAATGAGGTGTTGGCATTTATCCAGTATATCTGCTTGAAGTAACTGGTGACTCACCTTGCAGCTAAAGAAAAATAGTAAAGAAAAAAACGTATTAAGTTAAATATACGAGGGTTTGAAATTGAATTGCGGACATACACTATGGTGATTTTCATCCCATGAGACTGCTGGCTTCTAATGTTATGGAGGAATACCTGATTAAAGAAAAGGTTGAAAGTTAATACCCAACATGCTATTTGGCAGCTTTTTCATTTCACTTATAGGTAGGAGCAGGTGGTGTCATTTAAAATTAAATAGTTCATGTCTATGTTGGCAGGAAAGCAGCATTTAGTGATGAAATATTCCTGAAACTAATATCATTAATTGTTCTCCAATTTTACTTATATTTGCATAATATGATGCAAGTACAATGAAGCATCATCCATTTAAATTGCACATAGCGTGGAGTTTAACTATAGGCAGTAAAGGAACATAATAATTTCAGAAAAAAAGATCTTGTTGAAATGCTGTGTCCTTTTTACACTGAAATGAGAAAGCAATATTTACTGTTTATTTAAGATGAGATTTAAAGGAAAGATCTTTAAAGCTTCCTAATTTGTAGTGTTATTTTACTACCAGTTTGCTTGTGTTGTAGTGTTAATCTATGTGAAAATGTATATACGTTACTAATATATTATGTAGCTGGTTTCCATTATGTTGGTAAAATGGTAATTATGTTATATTTATATGCTGGTAGTTGATTTCAATATTGCACTAGAGGTATCTAATGGTTATTGGATATTGCTGTGGCAAAAAAAACAAACAAACAACCAAACCTTAAAAAAAAAAATCTGTAAATCAAATTGACCAGTTAAAGACTATTTAAGAAAAGAAATAATACCAAAAACAGGCAGAAGGTACTTAAAAGCTATAGTGCGTCAAGTTATCTGTTCTCCTCTGTATATCCTGTTCTAGACATTCAGGCAGTGCTGAAACATTTCCATTTGGAGTAGTTTAGTCCAATCTTATCACTTCAACCAGTTCTTCTAGACATTTCTGGTATGTAGATTTTTTTCCTCCATTGCTGTCTCCGTTTGATTTACCTCATAAAGCTTCATTATGTTACTCAGAGAAAATTTCTGTGTTCTGTAAAAGCAATTAGTTTAAAGAGCACCTTAGTACTCTTATTTCCTAAACAAATTTGTTGCATAATGAGACTTAAATTAGGCTGAGCAGCCCCAAGTCTCTGGACATGACAACTGCCGCTTCGAAATGTTTCTCTCTAACATTTTCTTTTTCAAATTAACTAAGTAAGTATCAAAATGCTCAAGAAGTACCTACCAGTCACTGTTCATCTCCAGCTACCTGCTAGTTGAAAACCATTTTATGTGCATAAGAGATGCTTTTTCACTGTTACTTTCTGCAGATTTAAATGTCATGTTACAAAGACATCTGCAAGAGAATAAAGCTGACCTCAATCTGGTATTTTAATACCATTGCATGATTTTAATACTGACAGACAGAATGATTATAATAATTAATGTTATCATGATGACTTTCCTGTTATTATTATTGTGATCCATTTTTTCATTATCAGCCAATATTAAGATCTAATTTAACTTACAAGATACATATCAGGCAATTAATGTTGAACTAAAAACAGCCTTACAGTTTCATTATAACTCATCAGTGTTATAGTTAAACATACTGAACAACTTAGCAAATTTCAGAAAAATTGATTACATGTTTTATTTATTTAATGGTTGTTTTGGAAGAGTTATATTGACACATAAGAGCAGTGATGTAATTTTTTTTTAAAGAAAAGCTCCTATATACATATAGGATATATATATATATTCTTATATTTTCACATAAACTTTAGACTGCATTCCAGGAAGTAACTGCCTTCTGGTATTTCTGTTTTTGATAACCCAACTGAGTAATATAAAAGAATTGTATTTCAATGGCTGGATGTTTAGTGTTTACTTGAATGCAGTTCCCTATATCTAGTTATATTCCTATATTATTCAGCAGTTCAGAACTTGAAGCACCTAAAATCATTGTCATGTTTATGAATGTAGGCTGATTCCAACAGTCTTTTCTTTGATATTTTGAAAATTATTTTGCACATTTCTTTTCAAGTAATTCAACTGTGAAATAACTTGGTTCAAAGTCATCCGTGATTTCTTTCTGAAACTATTTCAAATCCAGCCCTTTCACTGTCATAAGGGTTTTTCCAGCATCATGCCCCATTTTTTCCTTTACACATGCCATCCTTTCAGCACTACATTAAAAAAGGACAGTAATGCCAAAGCTTTCCAGAATTTTGCTTAGAGTTACCTATTTCTTACTCTTAATCTGTGTGAGAAAATATCAGCTTAAGATGGATGGGATGGCCGAGAGATACCTGTGGTTGACAGGTAGTAAACTGATAGAAAGATGGAACAGTGGCTCCTACAGTCTGGCCTGAATGAAAGCGTGAAGTGCAATTTAGAACTGAACCTGTCTGTGAGTGGAAGGGAAGGAACTGCTAGCCTAGAATAAAGAGCATTATAAAAAGTTTAAAAGAAAAATAATAAAAGTGGTGTATAAAATAAAAGTTACTTTGTGAACTATTTTGACTCATAATTTTAAATAGTAAATTTACAAAAAAATTGCCGTAGATTTGTACCATTTACTTTTGTTCTCATCAAACTGTGGGATTGAGAGATATTACTCAGTTCTACAGGATACAAGAACATATATCAATGCCTAAAACACCTGCACATGCTTACTTCAAAGTCACCAGTCTGAATCCAGCATGCTTCCCACGCAACAGGCTTTGAATTTCCAAATCCACTTTATTCTGTTCTCCAAAAAGATTGTCTCCCTAAGCCCTGTGCTAGCTATATTCATGATTCACATATCCATTTGCTTGCTTGGTCTTAGTCCCTAAGTCCTTACTGTTTCATGTGTAAAAACTCATGGTGTTAACTCTTACCTCAACCTGCTAGTTGTATGAACTGAACCTGCTAGTGTAAACTGAACCACTCTCTTAGAAATTAATCTTTCCAGCTTCACTAAGATTTTTGTTGATTCCTTTGGTCTTCTGTTCTGTGTGTTTGAGATGAAAAGAAGCAAGGGTCAGATGAAAGGAAGGTGTAATACAGAAATAGAACAATTTTAGGAGAAAAATGCCATGAGGAGAAAAAGAAGCAAAGGAGGAAGAAGCAAAGAAAGGAAAAGGTTGGGAAAACTAAAAGCAGCATTTGAGTGAAATGTGAAAGAATCATTCTTATGAAAACTGGATTATAAGTGCATATGGACCAGCTTTTACCTAAAAAAGACAGAGGTGTGTTTACAGTCAGCATTCAGCATTGCCTCCACAGTTCATTGTTGTGAGATTGCAATTACACACCTATGGACTTCCTTTTATTACTTGTCATTAGTGTGAAAATGAGCCTCTAAGGATGCTGATTATACACACCTCTCTACCCATTTAAAGGGTTCAATGAACTTCTGAGTGGTGTCAGGAGTGTTGTTGCTCCCTCCCATTCTCAGGATTTGATTGTGCAATCCGTAAAACAATACAGCTCTTGAAGTAAATGCCTCTGTTTTAAGTTTTCTCCTTTTTATTTTAAGCATACATTGTTGAGAAAAAAAAAATCTTATATTCAAACAAATCAGTTTTGAACCCTGATTTCCAATATAACAAATAAATCTTCTCTACCAACTACATTTTTCACTTTTCCATTAAAAAAGCTAGAGCTATCATTAAATAAATATGTATAAGTAGGATGTTTGCAAGAAGTTACTTTGAAAGAGCAGTATTAAATATAAATGACCTTTAATGCACATGCCTTCTCTGAATTAGTTTTGCATTTCTTATTTTCAAACCTGTCTCAAAGGTAAAAATCAATATTAATATGTTCAGAATTTGTAGTGTGGTGTAGAGAGCAAGCTTTTATATTCTCTGAAAGACCTGGTAAGGAACATATTTTACAATTTAAGAATACTTAAACATTGAAAAAATATATATAAGAAAATTCAGAGAATTTTCACCCACTTTGATACTCCAAATGAATATAGAAGTTCTATGCTCTTAGAAAAAGGTGTCATTAATTTTTTTCTGCAACTGTCAAGTTAGTAAATATATTACTTGAATGCATTAGGAATATAAAATCAAATACATTAATGAGGAAAAATCCAACTTTTATGGTTTATTCTTATTGATGTTACAATGATGGTACAATGGATGTAGTTTTCCATAACGAGATCAAAAATGCAGATAATAACTAAAGGAAGGTATTTTAAAATCTATGTTTCAAAAAAATTATTGCACAAATAGTATCATATATAAGCTGATAAAATTTTGGACAGCATCATTATGCACGGCTAGTGTAGGCATGCTGTTCAGAATGCACTTCTTTTTCTTCAGACCTAAATATTTAAAGTTATAAATTAGTTTAGGGAAAAAAAAACCCAAAACCAAATGCTCTTAGGTGTCATCTAAAAATTAGACATGTATGTCTGAGTTGTGGTTCAAGACTGTCTGTTCAAACAGTGAGGAAGGGAAGCATTCCACATGAAAATTCATAATGAATAAGCGACACATCTCAGGATAAAGTGACTTTTGATTGGCCTAAGTAGCTGGAAAGGAATCCAGGATTATTTGTTTCCATCCCTTAAGTCCAGCTGTTAATAACTAAAACATAGTTTGGTTGTATAGAATCATTAAGCATAACTCTAAGCTTCCTACTCAGTATAATGAAGTCCTCAGATTTGCTAATTGTTTTACCAAATTCCCAGTGGTGGGCTAACAAGTCATGCATAGAAATTCTGTCCTTTTTCTTCCCAATACTTCTGTACTGTCTACAATTTTATTCTTGGTTTCATTGAAAAATGCTATATCAATTTATTTTTTTTATTGTAGCATCAAATGAAATAAAATGAAAACCCTAATTAAAAAAAAAAAAAAAAAAAGCAAGTACTTGCAGCACTACTCAGTGTACCTTCCTACTTCCATTAAACCTGGTCCCATCACCTAACTTTGATCCCAGGAAATATAATGGAATAGCTGTTCAGAGCTTGGTAAATAAAGACTTAACCTGATCTGCCTAAACTAATGTAAATCAGCTGGGAATTATACAAAATAATAGACTTTACAGAATCAAATATTTCTAAAGAACTTGAAAGTACAAGTGTAAGAATAACTAATATTTAGTTCAGCTGATGAACTAAAAAACATGTAGATAAAGGGAATCTTAATTTAATTTTTTGATATTTATTATAGTAAAATACTGAAAATTACTTTAGAACAACATGAAACATTTAATTTGATAGGAAACTAAACTTTTCATTTGGGACATGCAAAGCCCCCAGGCATTTATTTTAATGAAGTGTTGCAGTGCTGCAGGTTAGCTCCCTATGTTCAGAATGCCCTCTGTAATTTTGTGTTCCCAAACAACCTTGTCAAGGCTGAGGCCAGGGAGGTGTTCTGAATCATTGTTATGCTGCCCTCCAGCAGCACGAGCCCTGAGTCTTATCCATTCCCATTGATCAATGAGGAAATCTCAACCCATTGTGCTGAAAGTGATTTTTCTGGAAAAAAAGAAAAACTACTGGAACATTTTAGTTAAGAAGATGTCAAAATTGGAGCTGAGTATATTCTAAAATGATGCATATATACAATCAGTAAATTTGAGAACTATTTTGTGCTGTTCCAAGATTACCATGGCAAGCTCTCCCAGCTCTGAGATACGCATGATGGTTGGTCAGATCTTATCTTACAAAAGAATCAGGAGACAATCAGGTGCACATCTTTCATCTGAAATGAAACCAGGATGCATCTTTGGGTTCAGAAACTGACACAGCCTAAATCATCTTACCTAAATTAGATTTTACTGGATTTTTTTATTGAACTGAATGGTGGATCAAGTTGGATGTAGATGGATTTTTCAAAAGATTATTCAATTTGAATATGACTATATAGCATAACATAATAGGTAGTGCCATTTTTTAGACAAGACTGAACAGTAAATTTTCTCTCCCTTTTTTAAAACAGTCTGTCACTTGGAGTTTTGGTTATCTCTATTGTGAAAGAAGCATTAAGAAGCATTATGATAATACAATAGTGTTTTAGAAAAAATTATTAATTTAACTCACTTTTAAAATATTTTATCACCATTGTTTTCAGTTACAAGAAAATCCCAAACAACCTGATTATCTTCAATGGCATTAACATTCATAAGAATATTTTCATATGCAGTAATAAGTGACACTACTTTGAGGGACATATTGCACTTGGAGGAATGTGTTTGTATAGTCATGAATTTGTATAAATTCAGATGCTCTCCCATGAAGCATTTGGCGAATCAGAAAACACTGGTTCTCATCATTGTGTTCATATAAATGTGCATGTGTATGATAACAAGATCTTTACATTTGTGTGGTATAGGGGCACACATGCCTTTGAAAGTCTAGGCAATATGCACCTGTTAATAATTACTAGCATTCTGAAAAATAAGCAGGAGTTTTTGAGGTCTAGAAGGAAAATATTTTGACCTGACATCTTGTCAGGAGAGATTCTGCAGCCCTACAGAGAAGCTGGGTGAGTGACAGGGTCAGTCAGGCTCTGCACAGTCCTCAAGCATGGTTATGGGGTTCTGCAGGCTCTTTGCTGTTCCCTGGTGATTTTATATGCTTTTGCAGGGCCATGAAATTTCCCTCCCCGAAGTCTTTCCACAAACTGCAACATTCCCCAACTAAGTGTCCTCAGTTATAGGATCGGGTAGAGAAAAACTTGTTGATGGTTAGTCTGTTCAAAATGTGGTATTTTTTTCTTTTTCGCTGGCACTTCTGGTGGTGGTCACAGTCTGGACATTTCTTTCAGGCTTTTGTACTTCTTGATGGTCAGCAAATTGTTGGCATAGTTTGTCTCTCTGCTTTCTTGAACACACAAAACCTATTTAAGATGCAGGCTGTTATTTGGGACAGGTGATTGATCACATTTTTGTCTGTTTTTATTTATACAGAACATTTCATAAACTTTTCTGCTTTATTGGCACTAAAAGCTGACTTTAGCTCATGTAGTTATGTGACAGCTATGCTAACCAGGCACAACTCATGCTGACTGCTGTGCTCAGACATGCTTCAAAAATACTATGGCAATGCCAACTCTTCTTTTCTCTTCATTGTAGGACTCTTTTTGTTTGTCTTTTTTTTTTTTTTTTCGCCAAACTGGATGCATCATCTATTTCTTGTATGGCTGAGATGGTGACAGTACAGGGAGGCTTCACAGTGATGTGATTCTCTGCACAAAGATTTACTTAAAAGGTATTATCACTCAGCTTTGAAATCTTCAATATTATCAAGCTTTTTACTTAAAAAAAAGGCCAAAAAAAAAAAAAAAGTAAGGAAGCAATGCCAGGTTCTTTTCATACTGCATTGTTTAGTCCAGATGGGTGTTTTTGAATTTCAAGAGAGACAGTAAGTCTCCTTCGGTGTGGGCAGCTTTGATATAATGTAAAGGTGGGAATAAAGTGAATTTAAAATAAGATGAAAGCTAAAATAAAGCTTCCTTACAAGTAAGCCTTCATTTAAACTGCTGTCACTTCAGACTCAAAAACCTAGTAGAGAAACAGCAGTTTTGTCTTCTCCCTGAGCAGGGATGTGGTGACCTTTCCACATTTGTACTGCTTATTCCCAAATTTGAGACTTTTGGTGGTAATTGACATTACATGTCAAACAAGTGAGATAGCTTTCTGTTGTGAATAATAAAATATAAAAGTCAATGCCTTTGAAGTATTTAAAATAACAAACAGTCTCCAGGAAAAATATGCTTTTATGTACTCAGCTGTACAAAACCTGAAAGAACTTTGTGTTACAGCTTCAAAATCTTACACAGTGCAAGAACCATGCTGAGTTGCTAAAGTCTTTGGCTCTGTCTTCCTGTCACTTCATCTGTGAAAGTGTAATCTGTGTGGTGCAGTCAAAGGATAAATAGACTGGATTAAGTTGCGCTATGGGCTAATTGGCCAAAGTGAATATTAACAAAATATATTTTAATGGCTCTTTCAAAAATAAAAGTAGGTTAGGTCCATAGGGTATCAGTATGGTTTCAAAGGTTATTTTCCTTTTTAAGAGAAGTTAGAGTTAAGACAGGCAACATAATATGACTGCTGTACATAACAAGTCTCCTACCACGTCTGTATATAATTCTGGAAACTAAAGGGGTTTGGGTAGATTTTTTAGAGGTTTATTAACAATGTCAATTACAATCGAATTAGTGACTTTAGAAAGTAGTGTGTACCGACAGAAGCTGATCTGAACAGTGATAAAGAAAGCCCTAACGATCCATCAGTCACATGATACACACTACAGTGTCTTTTATCTTGGAATTAACTCTAGTGTGATCCCACAGACCATTCACAGCTGTAGAACTTTAAGTACATATTGTAGTTCGGTTTCATTACTGGTGGAAGTAATTGTACGACCATTTTCTGGGTTGATTTATTTATTTGCACATCCTTAAATGGGTGCAAAGAGATCCTGCAAGCAGGATAGACAAATATACACCTGTATAAAGCACATACATATATATGTCTGTATGCAGGTTCATAGTGTATAAAACAAAGTAAGAGAAAAACCACCTATGTAAATAAATGAAGTATTCCAGATAGAGTCATGAGAGAACTAGCTGGTGCATAGTGAGCTGAATTTGGGACTTTGTTTTTAAGAAGAATATGTTAGCTTGTAATTTTTCAGAAAAACATCACATATGACTAGTGTTTCTCTTGTAGGGGGAGTTTGAGGAATTGCTGCGTAATAAAATATTAGTATGTGATCTCACTGAACAGTATGAGTGTGGTAGGTGTTTATTTATAATAGATTTTTATTTACAGATTTTTGGCAAAAAGAAGAGTTTAATAAACATGGCATAATGGAATAAAGTGATTTGAATCTGAATTTGAGAGAATTAAAATAAAAAGTAAATAAAATTAATAATCATGAAGGGTAGAACTTCCAGGACAGTTTGCCTGAGAGTACTGGATTCTTATCACTTACAATCTTAAAATCAATATTGTCTCTTGGTAAGGAATTTTTCTATATCTCATTAAGTTAAAATTTTGATAAGTGCTTACTCTAGTTCATAGCAAATTAACATAATGATCTTTAAAATATGTGGCTCTGTTAAAGAGTATTTAATATATCCTCTTTCACTCATTACGGTCATGTAGTTTCTATAAGTTTCATGGAGGCTAAAGGGATCATTGGACGATTTAGTCTGATCTCTAGAATAATGAATAATACAATTTTGCCCAAGGATCTTTTGCTTCCAGACAGGTTATTTCCTAGCTCAAAATGCTTTTTAAGGAGAAGACAAATTATTTCAGTATATGGAAATTGTGACCTCTGCACAATGCAGTCCATGGTAATGTTTTTACTGTTTGTTGAGCCCAAGACATTCTTCATTCTAAGATTACCACGGATAATATAACTTTAATTTTACGATAAATAGAATCAACTGATTGCTTTATTTGGTAATAGATTTTAAATCAGTGCAGTGCTGCTTGTCAACCTTTGATGCATGTTTAGGATAATATGAAAATGGCTTAAAGGACCTCTCACTGAGGGAGCTCAGAATAAGCTAAGATGGAAATCTGGTTATACACAGTACAGGAAGCTCTCGCTGTTTGTTACTTTCACTATTTGTCTCAATAAGCTTAAAAGCTCCACAGACACACTTGCACGGACATAATGAGCATGCTGTGTGGAAATTTAGCTGAAGGACTTTCATGAGTAATGCAAATAAACTACTGCTTGCAACTGTGCATCTTTCAAACTGCTTCTGTTCCAAGCAGGCTACAGCAAGAAAAATGGCATGTAGGTGGGCTCTCTGCACTTTGGTCAATGATTATATACTTCTGGGTCTGTGTGGAAATAGACAGAGCAGGAACAAAACAGCAGATATTTAGCCCAAACTCGTTCAGTGACAAAGTGCCAAGAGAGAAATGCATCTTCTGCAAGCCAGTCCCTTTTATTTGTAAATAAATAAAACACTGAACTGCAGCTGGGGTTGGAATTTATGACATATAACTTGAAGCTTTGTAAAATTAGCTGGTTGGGTTGGTTCCCTCTGCCACCAGTGCAGAGAAATAGTGGCTCCTGAAGTTAAATCATCCTCCTTGCCTTGGACACATCCTGGAATGGTATGAATGGTTAGGTATTTAGGCTCAACTTCTCACTCAGCCTATATAAAATATAATAATGTAATAATAATGTATTTAAATATTTTTTTCCCTAAAAGTCGACTAAACTGGCAAAATGCCTGGGTTCTTAATGCAAATTCATCTTGCTGCAAACACAACAAAATAATTACTTTTGTAATTCTTGTAATCTGTGTTTTGCAAGAGCAAGGGCACTAGATATCACTGCTAAACCAGCAGATTTATAGTTAGGAAAAGATGATAGGTTCTTTTCACACAGGAGAAGATGAGAGGCAAGAAATTGAAGAGAAAGCTTTGACACCTTTCTTTCGTCCTACTTAAATATGCTTCAAACATAAGTATGTTCCTTATCCATAAAGGTAGTTTTCCTAAAAGTCTGCTGAAATCATGTTGTGCTCGGTCTCTTCCTATTAATAGTCCATAACTATAACTACGGAAATGGCTGATCAGATCCTTTTCCTTGCTCGTGTATTCTCACAAAGCTAAGTGGATTGAAGTACCTTGGCTGCTTTCTTTTGTGTGACTATACTTTAGATCAAAAATACCATATGCAGCACACTTTAAAGGTATACATCCTGTAAAATAAGTGCTACCCCTTAAGAGCATAAGTGGACCCACAGACAAATTGGCTTCAATGGGAATATTATTTGCAAGACTTTAATCATGTGAGCCATAAGTAAGGTTACCTCAAAAAAAAAAAAAAAAAAAAAATGTAAAAAAACCCAGATATCTTTTTTTCTAGTATAAATATAGAAACTGTCTAATTAATATATTTTTAAGTGAAACTTGGAGATTGCAGCGTGGGTCATTCCAGTACTTAAATGTTGTTGCTGAAATCTCAAGGAAGTGAAAGTATTTGAAAGTGTAATTTCCTCATGTTCAATCACCTTCTTTCCTAAATAGTGATCACAATCCTGTGCTTATGTTTTATAATCTGTTACCATGGAGATATTACCACACACACAGGATGGTTGCTCCATTGTATACAAACAAGTAGGATAAGAGAGCTGATTAAAATAGTTCCAAAAACCTTCATATTCATCATAAAATATTCCTTGCTTTGGCTGTTTCTCAGTATAAAAGACAGTCAAGATAAACAAAGAGTTTTGAAAGGACTGAGTTAAACTTGCTACATAAATCAAGATTTAATGCTTTTGAATATTTCCAGTAGTTTCTTAGAATTCTTTTCACCTTTTGTCTAATGTTGGTATGTATTAGACTTCTCAGGACTGTGGGTCAGGTGTTGTGAGCCCTCCAAAAGAAGGCAAAGTCAGAAAATGATCCATGCCCGTGTTGCAGGAGGTCATATAGTGCAGAATTGTCACTAAGGGAAAGACACGCGCCTGTCCTTGATGGAAACCAAAAGAAAGACATGATTGCTAGAATGATGATGTGTTTATGTAGAGGGTCATTATAACTGAATCTGTTATTGAAAAAATACTTACTGCTTGAATCCTTCATATATCCTGGGGGAAAAAAAATAAAGTAACTCTTTTACCAGAAATTCTCCATCTTTGTTTTAGGAGTTTGAAGTAATAACGTTTGAGTAACTGTTACGAGTACTAGAACTCAAATAATGGCAACAGTACATACCGGATGCCCTCCATTTACTCCTTAGAGGAAACCCAGTTTGTGGAGGCATATGTTGTGCAAACTGAGCCCACATCCATTGGTAGCAATATATACAGTGCAAATCTGTCAGCATATCACAACAAAACTGTGTGTATCTAAGTAAGATGCTAACAAGAATACCAATAAACACAAAAAGGGAGGCCAGAATTCTCACTTGCCGTTAATCTTCATTAATTGCAGTATGGACAGCTTTTCAGCCTTTTGTTTGGATGGAGTAAAATCCTACAGCTGCCATGCGTTTGGTTGTGTTTTATCTATAAATCAAATTTCCTCCCTTGATGTCTAATACTACTGAAAAAAAGAGAGGTTTATATCTTCAGTAATTTTTAAAATGTTCATTCTTATTGGTAAATATGTAGCTGTCTGTACTGAAAATGGAAGTATACCTACTGGAGTCTGCAAAAATGTAGGTGGCTGTAAGTTAACTGATTGATTTTCTTTATTACTATAAAGAGCTTTAAGGAAAAAGGTCTATGTAGCCTATTTGAATAGAATTATAGTTTTTAATTAGATATCTTAACCTATTCAATACAAATAGCATTCATAAACTACCTTTAGGGCTACAATTTGATCATAGGCAGTCATTGTGATCATAGTCACTAAAGAATAGAAATTATTAGGGTTTAGAACTACATTTCTGCTTTAAATATTATAGAAATATTTCATCCAGATATTTCTATTCACTGACTATCAGTGCCTGCAAAAAGCACTGAGGGTTGTCTCAGCATTTTTAGAAGAAAATATTTCCTGTATCTAATTGAACTTTAAAGGAGCATTTCTGAAGACTGGTGTGAGAAACTACAAGTGGTTGTTGTTATGGCAGATTCAGAAAGCAGATTATAACCTTGATGTTTGGGCCAGCATAACTTGTTACAGAAAAATAGGTTTAGATGTAAAAAGCTGGAAATGTTTGCAATTTTATTTGGTATGTTTCAGTTTAGAATTTTTTGTGTGCCTGCCCCTGCCTACTGATACTAATGGGATTACTCTGCTCTTCAGAGTGACAAGTTCTGGAGAAAGTAACATAGAATATCAAACTATCTTTAACAGAGATTATGAATCAGTGCTGAATACACTGAAAAAAGCACTTGGAAGGTAAATATTTAGGTACATAAGCTACTGGTTTTAAGCTACTAGTTTGCCTATCTTTATCTTTTTCTTTACAGACTATCCCAGATTCTGATAGTCTTAAAATAAATGTCTGAAAAGCCCTCAGATGACCTTCTTTATCATATTCACAGCATGTTTCCTTGATATAAAACTCAAGTTGACAGCATTGTGAATAGAAAAGATAGCTGTGGATTCTGTGCGATTCACATGTTACCTTGCAAATGTGCTCATATTAGAATCTAGAAATAGACATTAGTATATAATGAGATAGACCCTCGTGGGCAGCAAATCGGATGAGTTTTCCAAGTGTTTGAAATGAAGGATTTACACTTTAAAATGTAACAAACTTTGTGACGAGCAAGGGAAAATCTCCAGATTGTCTCAAAATTGAGCATTTTTTTGCCACTTGGCTGAGTGGGCGTTCTAAAGGTGTTGGAAAGATGCAAACACTATAGGGTACAAAAAGTAGAAATCTCTAGCTAAAAGCCAGGGTGGTTTGTCTGGCCTAAAGAGTATTAGAAGGGTTTAGGTAGACCATTTTCCCCAAAAGTTGTTTTAATGGTTGTGGGCTATTAAGCCCCTTTTGTATACCAACTTAGGACCAGAAGGAAGAAAATAGGAGAGAGAGAAAGAGAGAGAGAAAGAGAGAGAGAAAGACAGAAAGAGAGAAAGAAAGACAGAAAGACAGACAGACAGACAGACAGACAGACAGAAAGAAAGACAGAAAGACAGAAAGACAGAAAGACAGAAAGACAGACAGACAGACAGACAGACAGACAGAAAGAAAGAAAGAAAGAAAGAAAGAAAGAAAGAAAGAAAGAAAGAAAGAAAGAAAGAAAGAAAGAAAGAAAGAAAGAAAGAAAGAAAGAAAGAAAGAGAAGAGAAAAGCTCTTGTAGCTCTTGCTATGTGCAATAGAATGTTAGAAGGTTCATGAAAACCCTAAGGGGAGGTCTGCTTTTAGCTGAGATCTTTCAATTAGTTGTAAGGTCATTGCTGTATGGCAAGACATTTTTTATGAAACTTATCCCTATCCTTGAAAATGCTTTGTATCCACTTGAAATCAAACATGTTTTCACTGGTTTATGGTTAGGTTTTTCTCCATCAATTGCACCTTTAAGTTTCTTTTGCACATACTGCTGCTAAACTTGGGGTCAAAGAGGAAGGGATGGGTGGAATCTATTTGTAACTGCACTCTCAGTATAAAAGTGTTTCAAAACTAAAACTAGAAATATATTTAAAATCAGATCCGCATTTATGCCCATAACACTGCTGGATGTAATTTCCACACCATGGGGACCTCTTCTGAGGGAATCAAGGTGCAGCTGCAGCAGGGTTTCCCTGCAGCTGTGTACTCCGTAAGAATTTTCCTTCTAGTGAATGTGCAGTTTCTAATTATGAGAGAATCCTTATTTGGCATAGGAATGGCAAACTCATCTGCTTGTTAATAAAAGCATTTATTGTCCACATTATAATACTGTGTGTATTGGAGAAGAGCTGGCTAAAATCATTATGCAAACTTCATTAATAGCTCTCTGTAGTCTGGAAATGAAATCTCGCCCTTAAAATGCTAGTCTTAGTCTGTATTTAAGATTAGTAGGAAAAAAAATAGGTGCCTTGTTTTCTTCCATTTCTTTTTTGTTTGTGCTTATGCTTGCAATGTGTGCATAATTAGCAAATCTCTTTAGACAGTTAGATCTTGCCCCTGTAATTTACTCTAAGTGGAATGATAACTGCCACTATGGGAAGCCCTACTGAAATCAGTGGGGATCTGCACAAATCACACTTTTGTTGCCTGGTTTTAGTTAATAAAATATTTTTTTTACCCCAGCTGATAATTTTATTGGGCAAATTAAATTACTGTATATTTATCAGATTCATAACAAGCATAAATATATCTACTCATTGTGATCCTAGAAAAGATCCCTAAGGTGGAAATTCAATGACCTTCAGGCATCTAAACCTGAAATTTTAATATAAACCCCGCTGATAGTGCTTACCTAGCTCTCAAAGTCCTAAGCTTTCGAGGTGTTTTCTCATCTGACACAAAATTCCCTAGTTTTCTGTAGCGTAGCATATATAAGTGATTCTATGAGTACTGTGCTTTAGGAAGATCAGTGCCTCCATCCAGCTTGACTTCTTGGAATCCAGAAGACAGAAAAAGATTGTGACCTGGAAGGCATGTTCTGTAGGGTGAGAATTCACCTAAGAGACTTCTGTGGTGTATTTCTACCAAAAACAACCATGGAGAGGCATCTGGATGTTCTCATTTCTGTGCCTGGACATAACCTGGTAACTCAGAGTTCCTACGCATCTGCTACATAATCCTGGCTGCTACTCCCTGCTTTCTCTCTTATTTCTGCTTTGTGTAGCCAGTCTTTACTGTCTCTTCTTCAGAGGTTCATGAGGCCTTCTTCTTGTGGCCGTGGGAATTTAGTGTCTTTCTACAGTGATATTCACTTACAGGGGGTTATGACAGTGCAGCAGTAGCCCTTTGGAGGAATGCCTTGAGAAATGCTTGATACAGTTTGAATCTCCTCTGACTGTATGAAGGCATCTTCCCAGGCTAGTATTCTCAACACATACAAAGCGTGTCTACTCGGCTCTCTGTGTCTCTTTCCGGATATCTTTATGACATCAATTGTCAGAGTTTCTCCCCATATGGAAAGTCTCTAATTACCATGGGGTACAGGGTCTCCTGGGCTTAGCATTTTCTGTAGGCTGTCTTTATTTCCTGCCTATTCTAAGCAGGGATTCTGGCCCTCTGAATTTTTAATGAGATTATTTTCTTAATAACATTCACTATACAATCCTACAGTTCTACTGGGAGTTATATATATATGCAGTAGGGTAGTCAAATGCATTCCTTATGTATGTAAAAACCCTTCAGGTGTTCATGGCAGTTCTGGAATTTTAACATTCAAAGGAGTGGGAGGTCAGTAAGAAGGCACTGAGCAATCAGTTTTCCTGGTATCTCATATCAGAAGAGACTAATTTGGAGCCAATCTCTTCTATATGGCAGTGCAACAGTTAGAGTGATTTGCGCTAAGTAAAGGCCAATCAGAGCCACTGCAAATACTTAACAAAGCACAGAAGCTTTTGCTGAGATATTTTTTGATCAGAATAACTTGGCAATCATGGAAAAAGGTGAACTCTTATGGGTCCTTGTCCTCACATTTCATGTTCCTTAAATGGGTAGTGTCAATTGCTTTACCCCTTCTAAAACTGGCTGATGCTGTACAAGTTAGCAAGAGTCTTTACATTGTCACAGTCCAGTCAAAATGATTGCCTCCTTTGAACCTTAGCAAAACCCTGGCCCTACTGAAATTGCTCGGGTTTTCCACAGATACCACTGGAAAAAAGATTGACACTTTTGTGCTTTTAGTAAAGCATTCTGAGAAGCTTTCTCTCAGTGGTTTTCTTTATAAAAATCTGATTATATATTACTTGTATATATTTATATATAAAAAACCAAATATAATACATTGTATACAAATACGTTTATAAAGCATTGTAAGGTCTTAGGAATATTCTAGTAAAATCTAGTATACAAAGGTGATTTTTGTAATCATATAATTGCTAGGAGCATTATATTCTCTACTTCCAATAATCTACTTTTAATTTTCTGGATATCTCATCTTGTTTCCTCAAGGTCTTAATCTTGCTTGACTATGGAATTTGAGGAAAGGAGTTGGTCTGTTAGAGAGCTTAGTCAGGAAGGACTAGGCAAGCCAAATAATAAAAAAACCCAAAAAACATAGATGTGCCATTTTTTCTGTTCTTGTGAAGACAGACCATGGGAATGCCATAAGTTCTTTTAAAAATTAATAATAAAAAGTTAAATTACCAGTCTATCTTCTTTGTCCATGCTTATGTGACATTTCAAAGCAATTTAGGAAAAGCCATCTTTTCCTTAGGCAAGTACAGCCCTTAGCACACAGAATTTTAGGTTCAGGCATCAAAGGCCTAAAAGGTTAACCAACAGAGAGATATAATTGTTATAATGATTTGTCCTCTAGCTGCCCTCAAGCTGAAAGTCATATATAAAGAGACAATTTTGTCTGAAGCCAAGCTAGTGTGACAAATTAACAGACATGGTCTTTATAGGACAATCAGTGTTTTCTGATAATTAGTTGTGTTTGCTTAAAGCTCAGGAGGGTTCTGTTGTGCCTATTTCCACATCACCTCTGATGTGAGCCTAATGGTACCATCTTAGGAAGTTCTCTGTGATTCACTGAGGAAAAGATCTATAAAAATGTTGGAATTTTCAGTATTTTTTAATTTATTCTGCATCAGAACACCCATTTGTTGTTTGAGATATAGCCTGTACTTTGGAAAGAGGCAAGTATTAAAGCCAGTAATTTTCTTCCTGCTGTTGTATTCAGAGTAGCTTAGACTTTATTTGCATGTTGAACCTCCAGCCTGAAACAATTTTAGATTTCAAAGTGTTGAGGCTTCTGAGTTGCTTAACAGTCTGTGAGAATGTTTTTGTTTTGTTTGCATAGTCTCAGTTAAAATAGCCCTTCTATGCTCTTATAGAAGAGTTAGTGAAGTAATCCAACTGAGACATCAGTTCCCTTGTGCTCTGAGATAGTTTTGCTTGACAAACATGCTCTTGCAAATGGTTCTGATAAGCTGAATATGTTCATGTGCTTCTCAGTGCACACAGATCAGTAGGCAGCAGCTGTAACTGTGTCTTCATTTTTTTAAAGTGTGAAGAATGTACGTGTTATAGAGGGAAATATGCCTGAAAATCATAACTGTCATTTCAGATTTGATATCACCCTCAGAGTCCTAAATGAAGTGGTCCCTGCAAAGTTTGAATACCGAACACTTTTATTTTAGAGGCATATATGTGCTTCTCCAATTAAAAGCATGCCAGACTTACTCAGAATGTCTGTTTATCAAAAGGTGGAATATGGATGTTATGAAATGTTTCTGGGCTGAAATATGGCAGATAATCTTATTTCAGAAACAATTTATTATAAAATTGAGTTTAATGTATCTTTGTCAAGTTTTCATGTAGGAGTTTAGATTACATTTCTGTGCTGCCAGAAGAAGATCACTTTAAAAAGGAATAGATATTTTCCACAGTGTTATTCATCTTTGTTTTTGGCATACTATATCCCTACTACCCATCATTGGTACTAGGCCATATAAAAGTTATGTAAGCTTTAATGCCCAGTGTTACACTGAAAATTTGTACAAAAAGAGTTGTAAGAGAAAAGACACTTAGGGGCCTTGCAGTTTAGTATGTTCCTTTCTGATTTCTTTTCCAGTTACACTTACTTGACTTAAAGTATGACTGTCATGTTTTAGATAACAGAGATATCGCATTGCCCAAATCTTGTCTGCAACGTATAGAAATAAGAATGTAATGACAAAAGTTCATTTAATTTAATAGACCTTCCCAGCTTGTCTTTGAAATGTCTCAATGACATGTACCAACAAGGAAGGCAGTTCATTTGATACAATCTTAATAAAATCCAGGAGGTATTTTGTATTAATTTGCACTGCCATGACAAAGCCTAGATTAGGCCATTCTGGTAACAAGCCTGTTCTAGTCTCACAATTGTTAACACAGATCGAACTACAAAAGTGGTGGGAAGTTTTAAGCTTGTGTTTACAGAGCTAGAGATGCCTTTGCATGTAATAATGGAGTTGCCTGTCTGGCTTTTATATATTTAAACCAAATATTTTAGTTTTTGAGACAGATGGTAGACTCATCAATGAATTGCAACAGTTGCAAGAAGTGTAGGAAGAGGCATCAGCTAAAATTGCTGTGCCCCAAGATTGTTTCTAGGTTTATGAATTCTAAGCCACACTTTTAACTACAAACAAGTCTGATTTACTTACTACTGGTTATCTAGTTCCTTGTGATCACAGCCATGGTTTACAAATAGTATGTTTTAGGTAGTTTTTGACCTTATATTTCTACAAAATCTATTTTTGTTTTTTCTACATTTGCATACCAATATATAGGAACACCTAAACCTCTGGCTGTTGTCACCTGCTTGGAAAATTGGCTAAAAAAGGCATTGGTGTGTATTCCCAAAGGCTAACTTTAGGATGATCTCTTTAGGGTGTATCTGTGGTCAATGCAAAACCAGAAATACAGAGGAATTCTGTAGCAGTGGTTCAGCAGGGTCTTAACCTCTGCCACCATTAAGAGTAAAGAGAGTGAAGACTAAGAAGTTAGTGCCTAGATTTAGCTGCAACACACATATTCTTTCTTGCATGTATTTTTGTCAAATTATGAAACTATATTATTGAATGCTTTGATTGGATTTAGACTGTTGTTCCAGGTTGCACAGCTTATGCTTTGTTGTAATATAAAACACCAAGTATTCAACCTTGTTAATTAATATGCATATGCCATTGTGGACATAACTCTACATTTGGATTCTGATTATTAACCTTGTATAAATTTAATCACATACAAGTTACCAGTTATTTACACTTTAAATAACTTTCAAGATTTTTTAGTATTTTGAGTTGATCCTGCTTTCCAGGATATACAGGACTTATTTCCAAATTGAACAAGACAAGAAAATATCTCCTCAACTAGGAGAAATAATTACTGACATGCTGTACAGATTCCCCAGCTGTAATGAATTAAACAATCTTAAAAACCTAAATCTGTGTCACACTAAACCTATTAATACTGCTTTTCTTTAGAACACAAGTGACATCACAAAAATTTGAGGAATTTTTTATGCAGATTGAGAAAAGGGAGGAATGTATAACAGTAAGTGGGTTTGCTCATAAGCTCAAAGATACTAAGATCCTTTTCCTCAAGGCACAAATGATAACAGCAGAAAATGTCTTTTTAGAAGTAATATTATTTATTTGCTGTATGCTATGGGGAATAAAACAAATAAATGAAGGAAGGGAAGTGCTTGCCCTTTCACAGCCATAAATTACTCATTTTTCAAAATAATTTGAGTTGTCAAGTGTACAAGATTGCATACTGTTACTTGAGAAATTATCTTCTTTCATATGTTACTGTATTCTCCTTAGTAAATGCTGCTTTTTTGCTTGATCCAGTTTGTTGTTTTCAGTGTTTCATGCAAGGAAAAATACATTCTTTCTATTTTATTAGAGCATAAACTCTTCAACACACATATTAGAGGTCACTAAATGGGGACAATGTAAATTTCTCATTGCCTTGCTTACTTGTTTTATCTGGTATTGATTTATCCTAGAATCACAGAACCATAGAATGGACTGGGTTGGAAGGATCCTTAAAGATCATCCAGTTTCAACCCCCTGCCATGGGCAGAGACACCTTCCACTAGACCAGCTTGCTGGCCATCCAGCCTAGCCTTGAACACTTCCAGGGATGGGGCATGCACAGTATCTCTAAGCAACCAATTCCATTGTCTCAGCAGCCTCACAGTAAAGAGTTTATTCAAGATATCAAATCTAAATCAACCTTCTTTTAGTTTAAGGCCATTACCCTTTGTCCTATCACTACATACCCTTGAAGGAGTCCCTCACCAGCTTTCTTCTAAGCCACTTAAGTTGCTGGGAGGCTGCTCCGAGGTCTCCCTGGAGCCTTCTCTTCTCCAGTCCGAACAATAACAACTCTCTCAGCCTCTCTTTCATAGGAGAGGTGCTCCAGCTCTGTGATCAATTTAGTTGCTCTCTTTGAATTCACTCTAGCAGGTCCATGACCCTTTTATGCTGGAGATCTACTACATGGCTTTGTGGTATTTTTTTTTAAACATGTTTAGTGTTTTCAGATAGTATTTTAATTTATCCAAAATATTTCGCTCCCCTCCCCCCATAGTTTCTACAAAAATAATTCAGGAAACTCTAGAAGGTTTTGTTCAGTCATTATTAAGCATATTGCAACTGGCTTCATATCAGCAGTCAGATGGCCACCAGTTGTATATGAACTAGCAACACGAGCATCGGGATTTCAATATTACATTACTATTAAAAAGAGCTTCGCTTTAAGCACAGACAGGATTTTCTCTTGCAGTTTAGGAAAAAAAGGAGCTTTAATTTTACGTGATAGTTTAAAATTTAAAAAAAAATTAATTTTTGCTATAGTTCTTTATATAGTACATTTCATAATACTTTATGACTTACCCAGTATAAAAGCTATTTTCTTGCCTCTAAGTATAGCCATGAGAGATGTAATATTCTAAGTATTTGTAAGTACACATTTCCAGTGGAACATCTTTTTAGACATCTTATCATAAAGGTGTTGAATTTGAACTTAACAAATCTACTGAAACAGTACCTTATTTATAAAACTGAAAATTGGTTTGGAAAGGTGCATACTACAATGACTCAGATGAAAGCAAAATATTAGAAAAATTGAGAAATCGCTTGTATTTATTTCTTATACTAGTTTTAGTTTATGTCTTAAGAAATGATATCACTTATGCCTTGTCTTTGTTTACTAGAAATGATGATTTTACTAGAATCTCTGGGGACATTCAGGATTTCCATGAAAACTGAAGGTTTGTTTAATCCAGGCACACAAAATTTTCCTAGGTTGTTCTTGGAGAAGTGATACATAAAGGTGCTTAACCACATTTTTCCCTGAACAACAAATTACTTCCACTTTTGTTTTAACATGCATGCAATGATTTATGCATTCATGTGCTCTGGAATTTATTGGTAAATTTTCCTTCCTGTAAGAGCAACACTGTGTTCCCAATGAAGATACAAGCTGGGACAATATGAAAATGGGTGATATGGATTTGCATAGAAAATTATAGAGTTCACTGTTGTACAGTTTGTTAGGCTGGGGTTTGTTGAGTCTAGAGATGCCACTCATTTTCACCCTAAGTCATTGGACTTCATAGACTGATTATTACAGTGTATTAAAAAGGATCAAAAATTAAAATGGCTAGGCACAATGAGAAAGCTGTGGATTACATGACTCTTGCAGCAAAATTAACGTTAAATAAAAAAAAAAGTGAAGGTGACTTCTGCTTAGTTCTTGGTGTTTGTGAGATATGAAGTGCAATTTAATTTGCAGATGGAACAGCATTTCCAAATTACCCTAAAATTAGTATCTCCTTGAAGAGATGAATAGCACTGTTGAACAGAGAACTCCCTGATGCATGAGCAGTGAAGCTGCCTTGCTGTACAGTCTAATCTAAGTCTAATCTATACAAAAAGTTGCAGCTTCCCCAGCTGAGATACTCTGAGGACCTGCACTGGATCCTGTGAACAGTGCCAGCAGTGCCTGCTTTTCTGCAGGCTTTAATGTCTTAGTTCTCATTATTTTTTACAAAATGTAACAATCTTTGTAGATATCAAGGTTAGTGACTTATTAGATGGATTTAAAAAAATATTTTATTTTATTTTTGGGAAGAGGAGTGAATTTTATGGTATGTTAATGACTTAGTACAAAAATAGTAAACACATGCCATTCTTTGATCGTCAGTTGGAAAGGCTACAATATTCTAGAAACTGTATCTTCATCATTTGTTCCAATTAGCTGTAAAAGTCTCAGTTGTTGATCTGCTTGATCATTGTTGTTGTTTTCATAGAAATAGTGCCCAGATTCTTTTTAACCTGGCTTATCTCTCAAGATAATTTTGAAGCTGACTTTCATTTTTCCCTTGGGCGAGTCTATGATGGTATCAGGTGGCTGCTGATTGGATGATTCAGTTTTCCTTACTTCAGTCTGCTCCTAAATAGTGACTCTTGCAAAATAATATACGCAGCCAGTGTGGATTCTTCTATAATTCATAGAACAGTATAAAATGCAGGACAGTTATCTCAGAGATACTTCTTTTCAGAGAAAATATTCATTAACTACCTGAAATAGCTCCAGCATAAATACTTCAGTATAACTTTTTTTCTTTCTCTCTCTTTTTTTTATTTATTTTTTTTCTATTTCAGACTGAAAATATAAACCTCCAGTTTATTTAAACCTGACAAATATTGTGAAAAATGAAGCTTATAATCCATATTATCTTAATAGAAGCTTATATAATATTTATAACCATAAATAACTATAAGCATTGAATGTTAATTAGTCAGGGGTAAAACTAGGCTCGAGTGTCATCCAGGAACCTGACAGTGACTTTATCTTGTATCTAAAAATGAAATTAAAATAAATCATTATTAGCCCCATCTATTTCATTAAGACTCAAGTATTTTTATGCTGTAACAGTTCTTGATGAATTTTGTATATGATACTTTTTTTACTATCCATGCACTCTGGATAGTAAAGTTAGTATGGAGGCTGGATACACAGAATCCTCTAAAAGCAGTCAAAACTCAAACTTTCTCTAGCACACCATCTTCTGATATTTTCCAGCAATTATTTCTGCATCTCACGATTGCATCTCTGGCAGTGAGTCCTCAATATATTTTTATTCTTCACTGGCTGCAGATTGCTCAGGCTTCACACAAAAGATTCAATCTTAAAGTACTTTTAGATGAAGTTCCTTTGACTGTGAGTAGTATAGAGTGACTGACTCATTTCAGATGTGGTCCCATAGAGAAAACATGGCATATCTACTACACTGGAAGTGGAATCTGGAAAAGAAACCTGTGAACTGAGGCTAAATTGAGAGCTTTTTAAAAAGAGAAAATTTTGTGAATAAATGCTAGCCAAGAAATCTTTGGGTTTCATGTGTTATGCTTTAATTCTGAAATTAATATTTTTAATCATTTTGCATCGTGACTTTTTTTTTTTTTAAATTTTATTTTTTGGTGGCAGTGTGTTGCCATGGTTAGAACAGAAGCAGTATGCAACAATGCCTTTGTGATGGCTGAGATGAGGAGATTTCTTCCTCTGAGCTTAACAGCTTCCTGAGCAAACCATTTTAAAGCAACAAAACTAGATATAACAAGTGTGTTATTTAGACAGGTTTTGCTACATTTTATCAGACTACCCCAAGGGACTTTGGCTTTGCTATTCTCTTATTCCCTGACTCCCAGAGTTGTCATGTAATATAATGGTATTTAACGAATTGCATTTGGAACCTGATTCCCCTCAAGGTCACTAAGATTTCAAACCCTGTAACCTATGCTCAGTAATCGACTTGCAATTATTACTGCTCTCCTTCAGCACTGCAATATAAAAAGGAGGACTTCTGAGAATTTTCTGAGGAAGAAAAGCTTCCACAAATTATTCATTAAACTGGGAAATGCAGTATCAGTTCGTGTATGCAGGTTCTGGGCCAGTGAAGGGAGCCCTGCTGTTGTCCTCTCTAAATTTAGTACCAAGTAATTTAGGAAGCTAATTTAATGTCAGGTGATGTCTTGCATTTATTTTGAGCATATCTTTTGAACAGATAGATTTTAATGGAGAACATTACATGATTTTTAAGTCAATATAGAAGCCCAGATTCTTTTAATTGAATCATAAGTCTTGAGCAGAGACACCCAAATTAATAGCACAGTTGCCTAGCTTCCCTCTACAGTCAAGGGAGAGAAATGGGGAAAACTAATACAACTTACTACTGGTCTGCATCACAGTGTCCAGGTCCTCTTTCCACTGGTTGTCTAGAGCTTAGCATGATTTTCAGTTTAGGCTATTGATTTAGGTGACAGAATCCCAGCTTGCTGACTTTCTGATGGGATTTCAGGAGTATGTTGAGAGAAGGGCTATCAAAACCTCTAAGGTATTTGATTTATTATCCTTCTTGCATGCAATAACCTCTTTTTGGGCCAGAGAGACGTTCAGGTTGGAAGTCTCTCTAAAGAAGGCAAGATTGCAACATGTATTCCAAAGACAGAGAAACTACTTGAAATCATTTGCTGGCGATGGCCAAGGAACTTTTTCTATGTAAAGACAAGTATCCTTGAATTAGGAGAAAATACAACAGTATAAGCCAAGGCTGATTGTGATAAAAATCTTTGAATCTATTACTCCCTCCACCCAAAGAGCTCTGAATAAGGGCCTGCATATGATTCCTTTTGTGAGTATTTGTCCATATGCTTCAGCAGACATTGGAACATACCAATGAGGTTAAATCCAATGTTTATTGAATCAAATGCAATTATATCCCTTAAATCTAATAAGCTCTGTGTCAGTCTTGTAAATTTTACAGTAGTCTGCACTATATTCTAATAGCTGTCTGAGTCTAATGCCTGTGAGGCAATTGGCTGCTCACTGTTCATATCTTGTCTTATAGAAAAGGACAGGAGATCCAGAAAGTTGGGAGGGAACAAGTGTTCCTCTTTGTTTGCATGAGGCTTTGTTATGTTAGACAAACAAGTTCTCTAAACAAGTCTCTCAGGTCAGTAACACTTTTTAATGCTGAAAACAATTTTTTTAGTAGCATTTACACTTCTGCAATAGAAAACAAAATATTTGAGGTTTGGTTTGGCTTTTTTTCCCCTTGGAAAACCTAGAATTTCTCTAGAATTTCTTCTTTTTTTCCTCCCTAAGAATAGGATCATGTTTACATAAGCACTTCAGTGAGTACTGTGAAAAACAGTGCCTATGTAACAGTGATCAGTAAGTACCATGAAAAAGCACTGCCTGTGTAACAGTGACATTCATAAATCTGTGTATTTGCTGCAAGCTTTCATGTTTTTCAGATATATCATGACAAGCTGTGGCATTGTTACATATTATGCCTATTGGAAATAATAGTCCTCATCAAAAGCAGAATGTAGTGCAATACTAGACTGTCATCTCCTTATGTCAGAGTGATAATACTTTTAAGCCTTGTTCTCACACTGTTCTAGAAATTAATATTTGAAACCTGTAGGATTCAAGAGGTGAAGTTTGACATATACATATTTTGCAGTCTTCTATAAATGTGTTGTTGTTGTCTTTTATTTTTTTTATTCACTCATTTTGCAGAGGAAATTAAATAAATCTTAGAGTCAGGCTCAAGTGTCCTTACACATGAGCAATAGCACTGGTTTACAGGAATAGTCCTCTCAAATTACGGCAACAAGCTTTCAAGTAAGTTACTAATCAGTTTGAGGAAAGGTTCCAGACTCCATTCAGTGTTCAAATTACACCTGAAAATAAGACATTAAGAAATTCACAGTTGAATGTGGCTTTATATATGCAACATGTATCATTGTTAAAAAAGAACATATACATATATATATATATATATATATATATATATATGTATATAATTAGCCCTGAGTAGCTTTCTCTTTAGGACACAACAATGACAAGAACTAGTCTCTTAAAAAGACTTAAACATTATTATCACAATGAAGAAATTACAAAAAGAATTTCCAGGTTTAACTTCTATTACTGACCCTGGTTTGTTTAATAAAGGTACACTTACTGTTATTTTGACATTTAATTTCAATTTGTTTTATTGTCATCTAATTGACTGTCTGCAGAATAGCAAATAAATATTGTTAGCAAAAATAATTTTGATCTTTTTGTTAGCCAGCACATTTTCAAACACTCTGTACTTCAAGTGTCTTATTTATGAAAAATAAAGTGCACTTCATATTTATGAATGTCTTTTTTAAAGACAGTTTCTTTACCACACTTTGAAGGCTGAGAAGTTTTCAGAACACTTACTGTAATCCTTGCCATACTCTTAAAATATCAAAACAAAACAAAAACTCACACCCAAGCTTTCCCTATGGGTGCAATGAGATAAGCAAAATGTTGACTCCTGAGTGATAGAATGTGACACACTCCAAATCCAAAAAGGATTTTACACAGAAATGCCATGGCTCGTCATGTTAGTGTCTCTGTCAAACAAAGAAAAATTAAATCTTCATGAGCAGTTGGTTACCTTTTCTGTTCAGTTTATGGATCTCTTATATACATTGTAACAGTGGCATTTGATAGTGGAAAAGTTGGAGGACACAGACTAAGTATGTAATGATTTTCTAGTGTTCAGCAAGACAACATCAATGAACTAGGTGTCATTAAGTAGGAGGGAAAAGGAAGGAAAAAGTACTTGTGAAAACAGAAATTTTAACTTTATTTTTTTCAAGAGAATAATAAAAATGTCACTATTTGTGATCAACAGGGCTCATATATCAAGCATAAATTTATGTGACAGGTTGTCATCTGAGCACTATTTCTGACATGGCTTTAGGATCTAATCACAACTTATTTAAAAGCTATCATTTTTAATTGCTCACAAATAGTTCTAATGAGCATGTTTCAGAATTTTGCTATTTTAAACCCTTTTCAAAAACCTCATTAAACAAAGATTAATTTTGACATGGTTTTAAGTAAGATAATCATCAATAATCATCAAATAGGCTCAACTCTGTTTGTGTAGGAGCAAAAAATTTGGTTAAGGTAAGATGCAATTTGAATCAATAAAGATTCTGACATCTCTTTCTTAGAAGCTTCATGTCTGTGATGCTCAAGAAAAGGAACGTTTTACATGTGTTTTGTCATTATGTAAATGAGTATATTTAAAGTACTGAAGAATGATAAGTGGAAACTGAAATTTTTGATTGTCACACCTTTGAGAAAGTTGTTGACTTAAAAAAAAGTCTCAATTTCTGTGTATGTATATTTTGAAGTACAACCTGTTTAGCCTTTTCATCAGCTTGAAAGCTTGATTTAGCATTTTCAGAAATGAATTATAGTTATTAAAAAGTGTTGATAGCAATGCCATAGTACACACTAGCAAAAACTAAATAAACAGTTGGAGAGATGGATTTTACTTAATCAAACTTAAATGTCTTATAACCTCACCTTATAGCCTTTAATCACTAAAGCGAAAAACTAAGGCCACCTGAAATATTATCTCTCGGAATAAACTTTTTATTGTTTTCTGTTTTCCGTTATGCTTTCTGAATAGCTACTATCGCATGTAAAACTTATTCTAAAAATGTCATGTTTATTTTATCTCTCTTTAGAGGAGATTCTGAAGTTCTCTTTAAAAAGCCTTACTCTTTATGATTTAAAAGATGACCATAACAATTTGCTTTCTTTGCTATCAGGTAAGATGGCTTTCCTGATTCTAGATGAGGTTTAAAAAACTAACAAGAGAGATAGGACATGCTCCATTAAGTTCAATTAAAGTCTAATCTAAGGTGATGTTCTGTGTCCAGAGAATTAAGTATTCGTACGGATTCCGTGGGATTTATTCTTTTTTGTTGAAGAAGTTACCTTTTGGATGAACTCAGAAATTAATCTATCTAGGAAACTGTTTCTGTATTCCTTGCATCCACAAAGCATTTGGGGATTTATGGTGGATTCCCTTCCCATTGTATAATGGAGCTAGGCAGCAGAGAGTCTGGGAACTGGAGCTGGGTCCTGCTCTGCGCAGCAGTGGATGAAGGTTTCTGGTCTCTCACACCTGGGGAATGCTACTAGCCAGTAGCTAGAAAGCCCTGCAGATAAATTATTGAGGCCAGCTGGCACACACAGGGGAAAGATAACAAGCCTGCCAGAATGACACCATAGGAGAGGTCTCTCAGGAGTTGTAGCTGGCCTTCCAAGGGAGGAAAGTATCAGGATTCTAACCAGATACAATCTGTACATTAAAAAGTACCTTACATAAATGTGTACTAAAGGGCTTTGGACTATCTGGGAATTAATTTTAGCTGAGTTCTTGTAGAGACTGTGAAGAAAGATGATATAAGGTAGTATTTTGAGATTGAAGAGAGAGCTGCCTTGCTGCAGAACACAGCAGGTGCTGCATTGGACTCTGCTGTTGCCATGGATGCTCAAGGTTGATCTTGCTCAGTGTAAGCTTGAAGCTCTTGGTCTCTTATTGAATGTGTTGCTATTAACTGGGAATGTTTTCCAGCCACAGTTAATGCTCATTGAGTTTATATAATTTCTGATGTTTGGTGATGGAAGTGTTCTAGTTTCAGGATGTGGATTGGTCAAGCATCTCTAAACTCCCATTAAAAGGCTCTAGATGCTATTTACATTTTTTTTTTTTTTTAAAAAGTCCAGATATCTTGAGAATCTGGCCCTGCTTTTGTCCTCATTTCATAAGAACTACGCTTTACCTTATGACTAGCTACTAACTTTCATCTTCTTACTTCCTTCAGTTAGAGAATCATGATTTTGACCAATGTATTTCACTCATGCTTAAACTCACATCCTCAAGTCTATGAGCATGCAGTGTGGCTGACTCCAGTCTAACACTGATTCACTCATCAAATGGGCTAATGGTGGATACCACCAGACTTATGAGGTCAAGGCAGCTTCTGGTTCACTTCTGCTTTTGTGGGGCTCCAGACAGCATGAAAACTTAGGTCACTGTGAGAAAGTTGGAGTAAAGCAAACATGGGAGCCTTTCTTTTTTTCCTTTTTGTAGGTTTGGTGGTTTGCCTGTTTGAGAATAACATGCATTAGATTAATTGAACAAGAAAATACACAAAATGTATTGGAAACAAGAATGTAGAGTTCTTACCAAGCTCAGACTGGGTTGCTTAAGCTGTGCAGTCATCAGAGAACAAAGATGCTGTGGGGAGGTTGCCAGAATCCATTGCCAAGCAATTGCAATAACCATCTTTACATCGCCTTTGCCTATAGCTGATGGAAATTTAGTATTCTAGCAAGCTAGAAGATGAACTATTAATAATGATCTCATTTAAATATGGAGCATTTTTTTTTTTCTGCTTTGAGTGCTAAGATCCTGAAGCAGAAAAAACAGCTCAGTAAACATACAAGAATATATTTTCTCCACAGCAGACTGATGAAAATATATCAGATTGTGCTGTCTACAATTTCACTGCAGCTGTCTCCTCAGCTAATTTGAGAGACAGTACTTGGATCTTCAGGCATTGTAGCAATGGTGATGGCTACACAGGCTGCAGCTGACAAAAATGTGATTTTTGTCCCCCAAAACATGGAGGTACAAAATAAGAGTCAGATTAACAGCATATTTTGAATGTGATTTTGTTATAAAAGTAAGCACTTAAAAGGAATTTTAATCACATTGATTTTCTTACTGGAAGTGAAAGAGCTCCATGAAATGCATTAGTGTTAGTGATGTTAAGTTTTAACATTTCTATCTTTCAAATCCTAAATGTGCTAATCCTTTTCCCGTACTGATGACCTGGCAGTCGTATGTGATTATATCTTGCTAAAATACCTTAATAGCTACATATAATCTGGAAAATTGAGTAATTTAAAGAGTTGATAAATCTAGATCATGAGCTCCCTGGAAATTTATTCATTTTATTTTATTTTACTTAATTTTAATAATGTGCTCAAGTGTATTATTTGAATATTTAAAGTTCAGCACATGCTTTGCTGAACTATGGCTTGATTATGACTATGAGAGAATATTTTATTAAATATGCAGGCAACTGAATTCATTAGTCTTCACTACTTTCTTGCTTATCATGTAGAGCTTAGGAGCAAGTTTTAATGTCTTCTTGAGATAAATATAATTCTTGATGGTTAAATTGTGGATTAAACCTGGTCTATTGGGTTTGTGTGGCCAGGTTTTGCCAGCCAGCTCCAAAATGGACCTGTCTCACACTGGAGAAGTTCATGGAGGATTGTGTTCCTTGGAAAGGATCCCCCACTGGAGTAGGGTAGGAGTGTGAAAAGTTTTCCCACTGAGAAGGAAGGAGCAGCAGAGACAATGTGTAATGAACTGACCACAGCCCCCATTCCCAATCCTCCTGCGCTGCTGTGGGGGCAGGAGAGAGAGAATTTGGGAGTGAAGTTGAACTAGGGAAGAAGGGAGGAGTGGGAGGAAGGTGCATTTAAGTTTTGGGTTTATTCCTCAATACCCTTCCCTGATTTGATTGGAAATAAATTAATTTCCTCAAGTAAAGTCTGTTTTGCCCATGGTGGTAACTGGTGAGTGTTGTCTCCCTGTCCTTATTCTGAACCACGAGCCTCTTGTTACATTTTCTTTCCTCTGTCCAGCTGAGGAAGGGAGTGATTGAGCAGCTTTGGTGGGCACCTGGCCTCCAGCTCCAACTGGTTACTGTATTTGGCTAAAGATGAAGGTACACTTTATTTTGAAATGATGCTGCCTGTGACAGTTATTTGGTTTAGAATCCTGTCTTGTTCTGCAAGGATGCATCAAAGAAGGCTAGCCATCAAGGGGAAAACAGAAAAAGATACTTGGTGGGTATGCTCCAACAAGAATACCAAAGGTCTTGAAGAGGGCAGTGGGAAAACTCTAGCTGTCTACAGAGTTGTTTTTCCTGTGTCCTAGTGAATCTTAGAGAAATTTGATGTGCCTTGTGAAGGTATAGCATAGGGCTTTGAAGAAGCCTCTGCCCTTCTGAATGAGGAGGCACAGGGGCCAATAGATGTTTCCTGGTAAATCTCAAATGGCAGAAGGCAGTACCTCTCTTTAGGCCAATTAATTGGACATCTAATATAATGGTCAGGGAACTCATTTGTGGGCTCCTCCCATTCTTCTTTGTTTTTTGTGCCCATAACTAAAGGGAGCTGACTGCTGGTCCCCTGTGCCTCCTCTGAATCAGTCGCTGGGGCTGCTGGTGCACAAGGCAGGCCTGGGGATTTGATCTGTCATGTCAGTGCTCCATAAAGCTGGCTGCTCCATAAGCACTCTTGTTCCCTCTCTGAGGGCATTTTCTGTGAGAATTAAACAGTCATCTCACATGTGAGATGTGCAATCTCGTAGACTCAGAATTGCATGGGAGACCTGCAACAGCATTTGATTAAGGTTATATCTTGAGAAGGATGTGTATCTTGTTACATTTCTGATATATTTTTGTGAAACTTTTTTTTCTCTGCAAAAGCTCTTATGCCATTATCCTAAGCTAATCAGGAGTGAACTGAAGAAAAAATAGTTGATGTGAAGAGGATTAGTTATGTAGGATGTAGAAAATATATTCATAAGTATATAGTGTCAATTATTTAATCATAAGTTCTGTTATGAAGGGAAAGGATAGCTTATGAAGTGAAAGGATATGACTTGAATTATACCAAGAAGCCTTCTATTTTGACAAATGTCACAGCATCCTATAAACAAAGAATGCTAAATAATAGTAAGATTGAATAAGAAAAATATTCATGCTCATGTTTTTGAGATTTTTTTTTTCCCAAGTAAAGGCAGGGTTTATTATATCTGATCTTCTTCTCCATAGTTTTAACAAAAATACAGAATAAATCAGATAAAGAAAAGAGAGAAAATATTTAGTATTCTTAAATTCATAGCTATTATTATAGCTATAAGGAAGAGAAAAATATTTGTATATATTTGAAGTATTTCTCTGGAGTTTTTTCCCAGTAAATCAACTTGGGGAGATTATGTATACAGAATTATCTTGATGAAATTTCCCAATTTAGATGAACTCTAGCCATCCTCACACAAAGAGCTCTATTAAAAAGTCTTTTATAATTTTAATAACATATCATGCAGCTATTTAATGACATTTTGATATCCTAACTGCTCATTGAATATTTACTCCCCATTGCTTTTCATAGCTCATATTGCCAACAGCATGTTTGCTGTAAGTCAAACTGTTTCTGTCGCCATTTTGAAAGAAAATATAGGCAAGCTTCACAGTAGGATATTTTAAAATATTTAGTTAAGTGGAATAAGTTGTCTTTTTAAGGTAAGAGGAAATCCAAATTATTTCATGAAGAGTATTGCAGCAACTTCATTTGTATCAGACCAAATCTGAAAGATGTGATAAAAACCACAGAAGCTCTGAGCTTCTGGACAGATGTGTTTGCTGTGCATACAGGCTCTTGTCACTGAAAATCTATGAACAATTTAGGTTCAGAAAATACTTGCTTTGCCCAGTAACAGTTGTAATATCATAAGGTCTTGTACCATTTTGTTTTAATTAAGAGGTAATTTCTCACTGATTCCCTTAAATTAACTTTTCTGGCTACTGCTGGCCTTTCTTTTTTTCTTTCTTACCTTAGCATTTGATAATTACTGTAACATGACTGCCAGGTATCTGCCAAGAAAAATTTAAGATAATGAACTTTCCCAAATACTCCCAATGCTATCCCATCACAGTGCTCACTGATGGAGCTGCTCAGGCTGGAGCTACTCCTACATACAGAAAAGGCATTAGTGAGATAAGGTGTTTTTCATGACATTCTTTAGTCTTGGTGCTTCTCTAAGTTCACAAATAGCCCTGATTTTTGATCCATGAGATCAGGCACTTTTCTGAGCTTTTAGAAAATGTGTGAAGAATATAAATTAGCTGCAATTAGCATGTGGAATGTTTTTACATCACTTGTTTTGAAGAAGAATTTAAGTCTATCTAGAAATTAAAGCCTAGTGCTTCTTTCTACAGTAGGACTCCTTCCCTTCCTTTTAGTTCTCCTGAACGAGTCTGCAATGCCATCTCCCCCAGCTTGCATGCATATGATCCCTGGCACAGTTGTGGATTTCCACAGAAATTTGGTGGAATTTCACCTGTCATCTTAGCTTGTTTGCTCAGATTTGAGTGCTAGCCACTCATCATCTGGCCCTACTTTGTGAGCATGCAGCGGAAGGAACACCCCAGGGCTCTCTCCCGTATTGCACAGAGCATCACAGTAAAACTCCATGGCCAGAGCAGTGCTGGGATGCAGAAGTTTGGTTCTCCTGCAAGCACAGAGCACTGCAGAGGAGGGGCAATACAGCAGAGGGAATAATTGCCTCTGCTGAAGGACCAGCCTGTGGGGATGAGTTGTGTCTGTGGAGGAAGAGTGTAGTGAGAGGAGGAGTTGAGTCCCTGTGTAGTGTGTGAGCTCTTGGGGCCACTCGGTCACTCCTGTGCATGAATGCGTTGCACTGTACCACAGTGATTGCCAAAGCTTCAGGCTGAAACTAAATTAATGACATGCAATGGCAGCAAACTGGAAATCAACTTAATTTGTAATGTACAGCAGTTCTGTTTAGTGTCCTAATTGTTCAGTCAAGAAAGGCAATGCACATAATCAATATCAGTGTTTTAACCTGAAAAATGTCACTAGGCCTGGCATTCTTCTGACTGCTGACACTGACACAATACGTTGCTGAACAGGAATTCACATTGAAAGCTTTTATGTATTCCTAAATAAGTAATATGCATAGATTTTGGAATTAGCTAATACTTTCTAGGTGAAGATAATGAATGTGTTTTAATAATTCTCTTCTTCTTGCCACTTGATTTATCAATTCTTAAAATATTGAATTGCAAATATATTACGGCTTTTTTATGTGTGTCTCTTTCATGAGAGCTGCCAGTACATTTTGTTTTTCTGTTGAGTTACATGACTTAGTGACAATCCTATTTAGTCAGGAACTTTGTGCATCATCCAGTGAAATATTAAAAAGCTTTTAACTATTAAATGATATTTATGTATATGTAGCATGCAAAGCACATCATACTGTGCACTAAGCAAATTCTTTTACCATTTTTATTACCAGAAATCTAAAATAAATAATAGATTGTTTTATAAATCCTTTTGTGGACCTATTTAGCATAATGGCTCTGTTAATCATAAACAAGAAAGAATATTTGCTAAGACTGCTATACTTGCCAAAGAAAAAATAATGCTAGTGGTGTGTTATGTGCTACCTTCTATTTTAAAAATATGTCTTTAGAGAACAGAAAACACAGAAAAATCTGTGGAGTGAAGTTAATTAGTTGTAGTGGCTTTTTCAATAATATATCTATGATAATTCCAATAAAAGGCATTGAAATAGAATTCAGTTCATGGAATTCTTGTACCAAGCCTGTTACTGTATTTAATTTAGGCAATGGCATTGACAGCTGATTTCTTCAAGAGATGAATAAATGATACATTGCTTATACTGAATTCCTTTAAGTCTGCACTGCTGCTATGAATTTCAAATATGGTTCAATGTTAGCTAGTTTTTGTCTGCACATTTAACTGTAGAGAAATCTCACATGTGAAATATATTCTATTTTCAGTGACCTTTTCCTTCCTTTCCCTCTTTTATAACTTTAGATTTTTATAAGCATGTAGACATGATAGAAAAATGAGAGTGCAATCCAGATATTTTGATGCTTAGTACATTTTTTCAATTCAGTCGATAACCTGAGTTTTCACTACAATGCAGCAACTGCTCACCTCTTCTTATATTAATAGCTTAAATTGCAAAACCATGTTGGGCTGGGGCAATCACAATTGTTATACTAATGTCACTCAGCTGTTCTGTGCTAAAATGCAAATTGTATTAATTCTGGGAATAAACCACTGCATTTGAAATACATTTCTCTTTTACATACAATCTCTTTTTGTGATTTTGTCTGTGCATATATGTGATCAGTGCATCATTTTTAAGTGCATAAGTGCATATTTTCATTGTTTAAGACTTTCTTAAAATAAAAAAATTGTCATTTATATATTTTCAGATTTTAAAAATATATTTTCTATCTAAATGAGCACTTCTAAATTTGATAACTAATACAGACCTTTACTGATTATATACTAGTTCTGTGAAATAAAATACATGTGGGATATTTTATCTATATCTAGAGCTACTGTTTCAGCTATCAAACTAATGGAACTGTAATGGAACACTTAGTAACAAAATTAATGGGCTGCATTCTTTTCTTTGTCACTAGATCTGTGTGGCTCCATTAAGTCTGATTTCTTCAGTTACGAGAAGAAAAAACGATGAATATGCTGGCACTTTGCTATATATTAGAAAGGAATCTATCACTTTTTGTATTCATGAGCTAGTTGGCATCTTGTTATGTCAACCTTCAGTGAGCTGATATAAGTTAAAGAACATCTATTATGGTATGGGTTTATTTACAAAATAATTTATTGATTCTAATATTCACATTATTCTTGGATTCATAAAAGAAGGAGGTGAAAGATGTTTGTTTCTTCTGCCACTGTTCATTATCCCAGATATTTCTACTAGAGGAAGTGGTTTCTCTGGGATTCTACTGTAATCCACAGGATTTTGTTTTTATTGAGCCCTTTTCCTACTACTGCACTTGATAGTACTTGTTTCAAGGTTCAACGATGTACAAAAGATGAAATGTAATAGCAATCATGTTTACTTTCTATTAAAGTATGGATTTTTTTGAGAGATTAATTTACTGGGATAATTCTCTGTGAGACTATTTTACAGCTACCATCTAATATCAAAACCCAGTGCCACAACCTTTCTTAAGGACATGCAATCAATTTTGACCCAGATAGCTGTTCCATACTTTGTCTTTTTGTTAGGGTTAGAGCTGAAACAGTGCAGAGTTACCTAAGTGTTTCTATCTTACATGTTTCTTTTGATTTTAAGAGCTGAAATATTCTTGAACTTTTTCTCACCTTTCTCATTAGCCTCGTCTCTTTACACAGTTTTCAATATCCATGCGAATTTGCCCTTCCCAGTCTTTAAGAATATCAGTATCATCAAACTGCAGCTGATTGGCTGATGGGATATAAGTAGTGGGGCTGTGAACTGCTAGATCTGGAAAAATTCATTGAAATTCTGTGTCTGCTCTAATAGTGCAATATCTAAATCCCTCAGGATTCTGCCATATTAGAGGATTTTTGATCTAATGTGTATTGGCACCTCTCAGAGCCTATCTCGGGACTGGCAAGTATCCAGCCAGCAGAATATAGTCTGAATAGACCTCTACTGCTCCAGAATTATTCCTGACCATCCCCAGTGAGTTTGTGTTATGAAACAGAAAATTTGAGAAGGAAATTGTGAAAGGCTATATGCAAAGCTTCTTAGCTAACCTGCATATGAGGGGAAAAAATGTAATGAGAATATATTACTTCGGAGAATAGAAAACATAATTTGAGACACTGTGATTGTTTGTATTGCTTTATCCTCTTTTTGTTTGAGAAAATGTTAGTTTTTTTGTTATCTTTTTTGCAATGGTTATGATGCCCCTTTAGGTCTCAAGGTTAGCAGTACCCATCCTCCTCAAAAAGACGTGAAAAGAGTGCTGTCATGAATTGCTGGCATCCTGAATTCTTCTCTAGGAGAACTGTGATATTGATAGTTTCTTCTTTCTCAATTTCCACTAATTTAGCACATTTTCTAACATTTTTTTCCTTGTTCTTTACTGATTTTCAATATCACTTTGTATCCCTCTCTATTATATATTTTATTTTATGCTAATATATTCCTTGTTATTCTCCACTTTTTTTCTCTTTGCTCTTTGCAAAAAGGCCTTAAAACCTTTTTGACAACCAGTTGTTTTTTTCAATGACCACTGGTAGGTTTATTTTCAGTCTGTTTTTATTATCCCATGCCTCCAGTCCTGTATACCTCATTATTCTATTCAAATCATAAATATTTCATTCTATACAGAACATTTACTGTTTAATGTAGATGTAAAATCTCGGCTTATACCACAAGATTATGCAAATATAAGCAAATATAAGCGGTATAAGCAAAACTGTAACAAATTAGTCAATAGTCACCTGATCATCAGAAAATTTGTTGCAGCTAAACAAGCTGAATCAAAACTCCAGGCAGGAGAGGTAAGTTCAGACAAATACTGAGAAATTAATCTTGAGGCCTTGCAGAGCTGATACAAGGCCTACAGGTTGTTCAAGCACAGGCTATACTGAATTGCAGGGCTATGATGCACTGTACTAACATCCTTGCATTTTTGTTTTGTGTCTTTGTCTTATTACTTGTCTGGAATTGTTTAAAATGCATGTGAATGTGATATTTTGGGATGTGGTTTAGTGGTGAACAGTGACTTAATGGTTGGATTTAGTGATCTTAGAGGTCTTTGTCAGTCTAAGTAGTCTTTAATTCTATAATTCTTTATTTCTGTTATTCTATGCTTATTACTTCCAATTAGAAAATTGACAAGGTAGAAAGTCTAACTTTAGAAAAAGTTTTAAAGGTTTGGATTTTTTGGTTCTGAATTATTGTTTCTGAGCTCATTTTTAGTGGTGTTGTTCTTCCTTGATTCAGAGTTGTTACAGAATTTGAAATCTTGGCTCTTTAGGCTACAGCAAAATCAAGAATGCTTAAGGGAAAAAGGAGCAAGGAGAAATCTGTGGGGAATGTTCCTAAAACAAAGTGAACTCATGACTAGGAGCTGCTGTGCTTGAATTTAGCTGTTTGGGTAGGCTTTGCATTCTCTGGGAAAGTTGAGAATACCCTTGTGAGGGTGTGGTGGTTTCACACCAGCCAGCAGCCCAGCTCCACACAGCTGCTCACTCACTCCCCCACCAGTAAGGATCTAGGAGAGATTTAGAAGAGTTAAAGTCAGAAAAGTTGTGGGTTGAGATAAAGACAGTTTAATGGAACAAACAAAAACCATGCACACAAGCAAAGCAAAACAGGGAATTAATTCACTGCTTCCCATGGGCAGGCAGGGGTTCAGCCATCTCCAGGGAGCAGAGCCCCATCACATGTAATGGTGTCTTGAGAACTTAGACACCATCACTCCAAACCTTCCCTTCCTACTTTCCCCAACTTTACATACTGAGCATGATGCCATACGGTCTGAAATGTACCTTTGGTCGGTTGGGGTGACCTGTCCTGGCTATGTCTCCTTCCAGCCTCTCAGGAACCCCAGTCTCCTTGCCAGTAGCAGTAGCAGTATGAAAAGCAGAGAAGGCCTCGGGTCTGTATAAGCCCTGCTCAGCAATAACAAAGACAATCTCTGTTTCATCAACCCTGTGATCAGCACAAATCCAAAACACAGTCTCACACCAGCCACGGTGAAGAGAATTAACTCTACCCCAGCCAAACCCAGCACATAGGATCACACCCTTATCTGGACTTTTCCTGTTCTTGAGATTCAAACTGAACACCTGTTACTTCCATAAGAAATTTGATGCGCTCCACTGTATGCTACATGTATACAGGACTATAGTATAGTCTGAATACTGCTTTTCCCATTGTGGTGATGTATGTTAGAACCAGAGGAAGTGATATTATTGTCAGTCTTTAATACTAGTAAAGGTGGTTTATCCCAGCCTGTTAGAACAAAATGAGCAAGATTGTTGTAAGTACCTCTGCAGATAGCACTATCAGTCTTAGGCTTATCTTTTCCTAATGCAGTGCCAAAACTAATCAGTCTCCATACAACTAACATACAAACAACAAGCAGACACTGAGGAAATATGCTTTTAGCACAGTAACAGTGTCAAAACAGTATTATTAATTCAAAACTTACTTTGCAGATAAAATTGCTGTGTTAACTAAGTGACTTCTTAGTTGTTTGACTTAATATTCAAAGATCAAAGAAAAAGCTTAAACAGCTCAGCTTAGGGACAATGCTATGGATTCAATTCAATATAGTGTGTGTTTTTGCCACAGCAGGAATAACAAATAGGTCATAATGTAGGAATAACCCCCAACTATTTCATTGCTGCCATCTCTTTGTCTGAAAGCAAAAACATTCCTCAAAGAATTATGTCTGTGAAGTACATATTTTTCTTATAGTTAAGACAGTGTTTCAAGTGGATGAACTTATTTTCTTAAGTAAATGGAGAAAATAATGTTTATAAGTGAAGTGATTAATTAATAGATTATTTCAGTATTTCACTGCAGAAACTGTAGTCTTTCAGTTCGCCCTTTTGAGTTTATCCGTATCTAACCTTGATGAGGGTAAATCCGTTAAAAAGGGCAGGTTATTCTCTGCGAACAATTCTGTTCTTCCTCAGTGAAATTCATGGCTGCTGTGGTAAGTACAGAATAATAATAGGCAATGGAAAAAAGTTATTATGGTTGTTTGCAGAAGTCAAACATCAAGGTGCTTTTAAAGTGAACCTTTAAGTTATTATAAAAGAAGTCCTATAGCATCAGTGTAATTTGTTATTTAGCAAAGGCTTCCATCACCCAACAATACCTGTTTTTCCTTTTTAACTCTAGTCCTGTTGTAAATCATGTTTATAGGAAGGAGATTTCTTTATTAGTTTCAAGGCAGACAGTGGTCAGTAGAAGTAATCCTCTGGGCAAAATTATTCCCAGCCTGAGCTTAAAACATGTTTTGATTCATTTATTATATTCCCAGTCTGTTTGCAGACCTCCTGCTGACATCAGTAACAAGCAATGTACTGAGAAAAACACAGAGCTTTGAAAATGAGATGTTATTTGTGTTTGAAAAGAGTATTTTAACATTTTTCTCTGTACTAATGCTGTCACATTTTGTATGCAGCTGTGGGATTTGCTGTGGTTTTATATTTTAGCACCAGCCTGTAATGTGTGTGCTACTGTGCTTTATGCTTGGGGGAAAAAACTAACATGGTAATATTACATTTGCAGCCCACTTTATGGGCTAATTAAGATAAAGAATGTTGTGAATTCCATAAATATCAACCAAACTACACAGAAGTGTGTCAAGATATTAGAAAATGTTGCTCAATGCTATTGAAAAAGAGCTGGCACTTAGCAGCCTGTCCTTTGCTCAAATGTAGGGAAAAAAGCTGCAATGGATCTGGGAAACAAGTGGTCCCAGCAAGGGATCAAGCAAGTGAAACATGACACTAGACTGCAGTTTGGTGATCTACTTCAGATTCTTTTAGATATCATGGGTTATTAAGTAACCAAATTATATTCAAGTAATTCAGCACCTGCTTCATCAAGCTACAGAATATGGAATTAGATATATACCACTTCAGCTTCACTGATTTGATTATGTAGTAGAGAGAGACTGGTGAATATACATTAATCCTCTGAAATTAAATCAAGAAAATTAGCTGAAGATATTCCTAGGGGCCTATTTGGTGTCTATTTGCATAAAATGCTGAATTACCTGCTTACTAAAATCACTTTTTTTTTTTAATGAGAAATGGAATGGAACTGAGTTTATGTAGGAATTTAAGCAGCAAAGTACAAGTTCAAACCAGAAATCCATTTCATTCCTGGGTCTGACAACAGCCAATACCACATCATTAAAGTATAAGAATAAAGCAAGTATTTATTTTTTTCCCTTGGTGGTTCCTAGTATGGCGTATAGAGACTAGACTACTTGTTTATGTTCAATCATCTGTGTTGGCCTTTGCTTCCATCATTATTTTTTGAACCAGTTTTCTACTTTTTCTGGTCTCTTCATTATCCTGTGTAATGTATGCAAGTGTGATGTAATCCTGCACATACTGAAAAGCATTTCCTTTTTGCTGGCTTAAAAAATTCTTTAGGATAATATTGTTGATGTTTCCTTGTTCTTATGAGTAATAGTGACATGAGAGGCAAATGGAGCCTATGCATTTTTTAATCCATGCCATTACAAATTCTGTAGAATTATAACACTATTGTCTGTTTAGGAGTGTGAAGTATTTCATCTTTTCACAGACACAACATTCCAGTATTTTAACTATGTTTTGTCCTGTTTATAACTTTTCTATTGGTGCTGGATGCTTACTATATGTTATTTTCTCTAGAAGTCTAAACAAATAATGTAAGATGCAGAAGTTTATCTTGCAGGATTTTCAAATTAAGTGAGATTAACTCCATACAAAATTACTTAATTTCAGTGTTAAGTATGGACTGCCTTATCTCAGTCTGAAATTGTTACTGTTCTATTCTTACTCTTAGTTTAGCTATTTTCATACCATATGTGAAAAGGGTCTCGTTTGTAATTTACTTAAGATTTTCTAAGCAATTCGGTTTTCTAAATTATGTCATCTGTGATTCATTTATAAGCAATATCAGAACTGAATTTTGTTTTGATTTATTGAAGTAAAACATTAGTGAAGTAAAATATTGAAGTAAACAATAATAAATAATAAGATGGTGAAAAGCATTTGCAAAACATATGAATTAAGTGTAAGTAGTCCTAGCACTTCAAAAGTTTTTGATCTGTAGATACATTTTTATCCTCAGGGAAATCTTTACAGTTCACAGTAATTTTCATTTTTGGTTGAAGACAAAATAGAGTTTTGAAAGAGAGTGATAAATAGTAAATACAGCATGTTCAGAAAAGCCACTACAGTGTGGTTAGTGCACATGGCTCAAACCTGAGACACAGGTTCTGTTTAACTTTTTCAAAATAGATACTTGAAATTTGTTCACTAGACCCAGAGTAACTAATAACCAAAAGCTTTATGTGGATTATAGAATGCCTCACCTCTTTTGAGCAGCCTTTTTTCTTGAAAATGAAAAAAAAAAATTCTTAGTTCGTTGTTACAGACAGTGCATTTCAGCAAGCTGTTTTGAGTACCACAAAATGTTTTATCAAAAAAAAAAAAAAAAAAAAGGAAAATAAATTGTTACTGAAGACATTTTCTTTTCCCCTCATTATCTACATGAGAAAGTACTCAGTCTTCTGCTTTGTATTCTCCCATTGCTCTAAAAAATCATCACGTGCTTAGTATTTTTCACATATTGATTTATTTGCATTACCTAATAACATCTCTGGTTTATATTTTGGTTGCAGGTTTCTCTGGGACTCCTACATGCCCGAGCTACTCATATTCTCTGGCCTCCACAACGCTGGCAGAAGTTACAGTCTATGCTACCTCCGGAGCGCAAACCACTCCACAGAGACCAAGAGTGATCTGAATGTTCAGACAGGAAAACACTGACATGAAGTTTAACCAGAAAGAGTTACAGTGGTTATACCATCACCTGTAAGAGCTTTGCCAAGTGCTTTGACATCAGGTATCATATCAGCGAATACATGTGACATCTTCATGTTACAATGCCACCAGAAAATTTTTGTGTTTCTTTCTTTTGTTTGTTCTGTTGTTTGATGGGTTTTAAAAATCACAAACTTTAGGGCATTGTGTGTTAATTTGGTTTGAAATAATTGGTTGTAGAAGGACTGAATGTTTATTTTTTTTCTGGAAGCAGTAAAATGCTTGGCTTATGTCTGTACTTGTGCTTTTTGGACAAGAAACTGTTAAAACCTTCAATAAACTATTTTGATCTTTTACATTCAGCTTGTGTCTTTGTAACTGCATGGAACCTTTATTATGAAAAAGAAAACAAACCACCCAAAACATAATGTACTTTGGATTGTCCTATAATTTCTAGGAATGAAGGATCAGTACTTCTGTAGCCGAAAAGTTTTTAATGCAGATTATTCCCATTATTAAACTGAGTACATAATACTTATTTCTATTTTCTTTTTCTGGATAAAAATAATTTTTTGGTATAAATATTCCCTGTATATCTTGCTGAATTAGATATTCACTCAAAATGTACAAATGATATTACAGTATCTGAAGGCAATTTTAAATTCATTTTTCAAGTAGAGTAGATCTTCGTTAGTACTGATTGCCACATTACTTTGAAACTATGTAATTAGATAAGAAATATGTGATTAATATTCTATCATATAGCTAACATTATAAGTATACTCTGTGAATAGGCGGTAAAGCTTCTGCACACATTATAAGGGAAAAGAACTCAGCAAATAACACATTTTCAATGACGAATCAATGTAAGGTAGCTTATGTTCATATTTATTGAATTTTCCTTCAGATAGGCTAGGACTTTAAAAATTTAACAAATCATACAAAGGATCTTGAAACATTTTCAGCTAAAAACATGCAATTATCAGAACTTCAGGCAAGATTAAAGTAAGTCTGCAGTTCTTTGAACATACACATCTACCATATCAGTTAGATAATAGCTTCAATCGCTATGAAAACTATCTATTACTATCTAACTTTCTTAAATGTTCCAGCTCTGTAGACTCTTTGAATACTTTATTGTCTGTGTGTCAGGATCATTCTTTGTTCTACAAGGCTCTGAACTCAGTTAAACTAATGCCGTTTGTTTGGGTATTATTGCGGTAAATTCAAAATTATTCAGGGTCAGAAGGAGAATCCAGGGAACTACATATCTGACAGCCTGACCTCAGTGCTGGCAAATTATGGAACAGATTATCTGGAACGCAACCACATGGCCAACCAGGGGGTCAGGCTCAGCCAGCATGGGTTTAGAAATAGCAGGTCCTCTTTGACCAACCTGATCTCATTTTATGACCATGTGACTCTCCTAGTGGATGAGGGAAAAATTGTGAATATTTACCTGGACTCAGTAAAACCTTTGACACTGTCTCCCACAGCATTCTCATGGAGAAGCCCACCGCTTGGACGGGTGGTCTCTTCACTGGGTTAAAGACTGGCTGGACAGCTGGTGGTAAATGGTGCTATATCCACTTGGTGGTTGGTCACTAGTGGCATTCCCCAGGACTCAGTGTTGGGGCCAGTCCTTTTATCAATGACCTGGACGGAGTGCACCCTCAGTCAGTTCTCAGTCAACACCAAGCTGTGTGGGTGTGTAGACCTGCTGAAGTACAGGACCAGGGAAGTGATTGTGGTTGTGGTTGTGTTAAGCAACAAGTGACAGGACAAGAGGAAATTGCCTCAAGGTGTGCTGGGAGAGGTTTAGGTTGAACATCAGAGTGAATTTTTTTGCGGAAGGGGTGGTCTGGTATTGGAATCGTCTTTCCAGGGAGGTAGTGGAGTCACCATCCCTGAAAGTTTAAGGAATGACTGGATGTGGCACTCAGCACTATGATTTAGTTGACAAGGTGATGTTTGGTCAAAGGTTGGACTTGATTATCTTGGTGATCAAGTAATTAATGATTCTAATTAATCATATTAAGCTAATTAATCAGGCTGAGCCTGACCCCCTGGTTGGCCATGTGGTCGCGTTCCAGATAATCTGTTCCATAATGTTCCCCAGCACTGAGGTCAGGCTGTCAGATATGTAGTTCCCTGGATTCTCCTTCTGACCCTGAATAATTTTGAATTTACCGCAATAATACCCAAACAAATGGCATTAGTTTAACTAAGTTAATCAAGTGCTTAATGATTCTATGATTTTGGTTGAAAACAGTATTTTTCAATTTTTTTTTTTTTCCAAATGAATTAAGAAAACTGAAATGAGTTCAAGAAATTTACTGCAGTTGTAATTCATTTTGGTGACAAAGACACAAGCACGCATCCACAAAAGGAGAAAGAAAGACATAAACATAAAAAGAAGTGGAACAAAACCAGATTAGATCAGCTTTATTTCTCTGTTACGTAGGTCTTTTATTTCCTTTCTTTCCTCTAGCTCAGTCCTTCTCTTCTTTTCCTCTTGAGTATCAACCAGGCAGAAGTTCATGCATATATTGAAAAATATATCACAAATTAGAAAATCTGAGTTGCTGACAGTGCACCTTCATCGTACCCCATGCTGGCACCACAGGCACATGGGCCTCCTACCCCTGGTCCAACCCAGCCACTGGCACTGAGATCCTCTCCACACATGCGCACAGCCCATGGAGCTCCAATATCCACAAGAAAACAATACACTTGGAGATGAGAAAGACTGCAACAATTAGTCTCAGGTGTCAAAACACCAGGACCCTTTTTGTGTGCAATTTACTCCTTTTGTACTCTTCTCTCTCTTTTTTTTTTTTTTTACTTAATCCACCCCAAACCATCCCCATTTCACTGACTTTGTCCCCTAAACACCTCAGAAGTCTTGTGCAGTACTGACTTCCCTGCACCCCACAGCAAAACCTGTACCCCTGGGCAATGTCACCACTCTGCAGGGCAACCTGGCCAGCCTCCCCTCTGACTCCTGGTGTTAGTTGTACCCAGTGGGGTTGGTCCAGGGGCTTCAGTGTTCCATCGTGGCTGTGAGGGTGAGATTTTCACAGTTTGATGACTCCTGTAATAGTCACAATGGAGTTAAATTGTGTTATTTGGCTTCCCACAGCTGCCTTTGCTCCTCTGGGCTCCTTTGTCTGTGTGAAGACCAGCTCGTTATGACATACCTTATATAGGCTATGGAAGTTTAAATGTCCCAAGTATTCAACTGTGACATGCCTCAAGGAATATTTATTCACCTATATTTGCATGCATATATTTATAAATATGTATACATTTATATGGATGTATAGGATATACATGATGAAATGATGGAATATAGAATATGCTTATTAAGTCTGAAGATGGTTGTAAAGACTCACATAATTTCAGAGAATGGTATTAGAGTGCAGTGATCTGAATTTGATAATGATGAGCAGAGAGTCTGGTGCAATAATTACCCATATACATGCTGGATAATATTAAAAGAGAATTTGAATAATATAGAAGATTGTAGTTGAGCATGAGGCAATAATATGCTAAATAAGGAAAATACACACTTTGTAAAGAACAGTACAGGCTGTAAACACAGCAAACCATATTCTTCATTAATGTATGGTATCATTTTAGGCACCAGATACAACATAAAATGAGGGACAACTGGAATATTTAGAAAGAAACAACAAAAATAGAAACCAGAAACATATGACCTATGAGAAATGTTGGAAGGACTAGGGTTTATCATTTAGTCTTCAGAGTCTGAGACAGTCTTCAAAATCATGAAATTTTGCTCTGAAGTACAAGAGAATCATTGATTCTCCAAGTTCATCATGTATGAGAGGAAAACTAATAGACTTACAGTGCAACAATTGGACTATTAGGTTAGACATAGAGAAATAAATATTTTAATTTTAAAAAATAATGAAACACTTGAATAGGTTATTTTTTATTGCAAGGCTTTAAAACTTTTTATCAAGCCTGTCGGAGACAGGAGGATGGATGAACTAGACTTTGAGGTCCGTATCAGCTATTTTTCTGATTAGATCTTCTGTGGTTGATAAACTTGATGATGCCTTTGATGCTGGGCAGGCAGTTGCATCAATATCTATTTCCTTTAGACTGATAATTATGATACTTTAGATGCAAGCCTAGCAGTATTACAGTACCCTTATGTACCACATTCCTGTAATAAGCATCTAAAGAACTAGTTTCCTGTAAAAAAAGTTATTTTGCTACATACTGTCATCATAATAATGTGCATGGCATTTTACATTATCACGTAGGTTGGTGAATAGAAATAGCTTAGTGAAATCATAAGCGTAACAGATAATTCAGTATCCAGAGCATGATGAGCAAACCTTTCCTTTCAAAGCAGAAAGGACCAAGAATGGCACACACGAGCACATATTTAAAGGTGTTGTTATTTAATTGATATATTTGGCTTTCAAACTTCAAATGTGAAACACATAATGAGAAGCCTGTTCTGGAAGTAATGAAATCAATGGCAAAAATCTCATGGCCTTCATGATTAGCTTTCTAAGTCAGGATCTTCCTCTTCAAATCACAGGCCTTCTGGTTTTTGGTGCTGGCTCATATCTGTAATGCAATAAGGTATGATTTCATGGGAGTTAAATAGGAGTAAGCACAAGTAAAGAGCAAGGAACTAAGAAATTAAAGGACAACAGGATATTTTAAAGCTTGAATTTTTTTTATGTATTAGGAGTCACATAAACACCTTTCCTATAGCCCAAGAGAGAGAAGACTGCCACACTGTGCTTGTAGAGCAAGGAGAGATGTTGCAAACATTGGTACTCTTAGTAGACATGCACAGCTACCTCTGAAAGAGTGGCAGAGCAAAGCTATGTATCTCAGCAATATGTAAGCAGCACAGCCTCATACAGCAAACCAAAACACCAACTGAGAAAGTGGAATGCTGGTGTAAATAAAGAATGATCACCTAATGAATCTAAGGATTCTCAATTAGATTGTCAGGATTTCCTGTGACAAAGAAACTTTATAGCAGAAGATGTGCTGAGCTTCATTTCTTCCATCTATTCATCCTTTTAAGATGGCATACCTGGATGATGCAACACGAAGGTTAGCAATCTGTCATTGCACGCACAAAGCACATGTTCAGGTCTGAAGCAATTGCAAAATGGATAATTTAGTGCAGACCTATCCAAGGAGAAAAAGGTAAAGCCAAGAAAATATCTTGTGCTTTAGTAAACAGTTTACACTTCCTGGATTCTCAAGTATTAACACTGGTGAAATAATACACCAGACATTACAGTCACAACTAAGACATATGAACTCAAAGTACCACAGTATAGTCAAGTGATGACAGATATCAGCTCTTCCTATGCAGAATTTCATTCACACATATCTTTTTCATTCCTTTAGATTTGTTTACCACACAAATCAGACAGAGCTCTGAACACTTCCAGCATATTACAAGTAGGACAGCTGTCAGAAGTAACTTTCTGTAGTTGTGTTGCTCAGGAGTCTAGCAGTTGGTGAACCTGCATGCTCTCGTGCTGCTTCAGTGATCCTTTGGTATTTTATTATAATGTGGAATAATTCTCTCGCTTTGGAATATTTTACTATCACTACTATTTCGATCAAGAAAATTATTACTTTCTTCCTTTCCATGCCAACATGCTCTATTTTTACCATGGTCTGTTTTACATCTTATCCAAGGTCATAAGATACACATGATAGATTTGGAAAAAAAAAACATGATTTCTTAGATCACAGTCTACCTTCTTATTGTCTGTCATTCACTGTCATTGCATTATCTTGTTAATGAAAAAATGTATAATTTTTGAAATAAAATACAAATCTAAATGAATGAAAAAGATCAGCGAGTAGACAGCTTAGCCTTCTTTCAATTGTATGGTGAAAGGAAAAGATGAATCTTTAGAGCTAAACTTTCCTGTGACATTTTAGGCTCATAGAAGATATAATGTGGCCATAATAGTAGCAAATGTCTTAGAATATGTCCTTCCAAAAATATCCAATTTCACCCAAAACCACTGGATTTATGTAAATAGCATGCAGCAGCACTTTCTCACCATCCTATAGAAGCTGTGCTTGTTTGCGGAAATAAATTGAAGTTCTTGAAGAAGACTAGAGGACAAAGGCTGCAAGAAAACATCATGGCAGTGGCTAAGGGGATAGACTGGGAATCCCAGAGGTAGCAGAGCTGAAGTTCTCATCCCTACATCTGCACTCCTTTTCAGTAATTCCTTTGTGTGAATTAAATGCTCAGACTATTAAATCTGGTACCTCAACTACAAACTTAATTTCATCTAGTGTTTTTCAGTAGTTTTTAATTAAAAAAACTATTGTGCAACCTACTGTGGAAGTTTTAGCAGTACCCCTTATGACTCTGAATGCTGTGGGATTATTTGTTTGGTTTCTAGTTTCTGAAATAAACGATAAACCAGAAGTTGATTTATGCAATTGCACCTCAAGAGACTTTTAAGCAGAACATTACACAGAAAATATTGCCAATACTTAAACTATATAATCATCCAAATATTTTCTTGATTGAAATTCATTAATGGTGTTACTGGATGAGGGGTTCACCTTTGGAAGATTTAGTAACGTCCCAAAGGTGTAGAATATTTTTAAAATGCAGCAGCTGTATCTGAATAGCAGGTTACCCTGAACATACAGTGACGAAAGATTTAATTAAAAAAAATATTTAATTTGTGATAACTTGTTGGAACTATATTAACCCACCATATCATGTACTATCTTCCTCTTCCATCCCACTCACAAATGTCTCATCATTTTATTTAACATCTAACCTTTTCTCATATCCTTCTATTAAATGTCAAAATTGAATTTTACATCCTTTGGGAGCTAAACATCTCATCCTCATATTTTTTTCTTATACACATTTCAATTAATAAATGAAACATTGAACAGCAATTTTTTTTTTTTTTTTTTTTTTTTAGCAATCCCTGCAGTTTCATCCATTTTTTTACAAGTATTAATCACACAAATGATCCTGTTTTCTGTAGGACTTGATTGCCTCAGGATCTAGGATCAGGCTATAGTACTTAACTTTCTAACCTGCTTTTGATGAGCCTGTAATTAAAGAAATGCATTTCCTTTATTCTCCTCCTTTCTTCCCTCATTATGAATGGATGGTTTCTAAATCTGACATGAAATATCTTAAGGGTCTAGATAAGTAGTCCATTTGTCCAGTAACCTGTTCCTTACAGAGGTTAGTAAGTTATACTTCCTATAATGAAGAGTTTGGAATAACCTGACAAAAGGGAAATTACTTTTCAGCCCCAGGCAGTTAGTGTTATGCCCTGAGGCATGAAAGTTTAAATTTCTTGCTTATCTTATGTCCTTTCAAATGCAACTGAATGGTCTCACTATCTATATAAATGTTTAGCGCTGTCTTTAACAGCAACATCTGAAAAGTCTGTTTTTAAACAGTGAACAGCTGAGTAAAGTCTGAAAGTTTTAGCTATTTACTTGTGCTACCCCCTATGTTAAATTTGGAGCAATTGTTGTTGGTATTGTAACCATATTACAATGGTAGCAACTAAATAAAAAATCAATTATATAAAAAACTGAAGTCTTTTTATAATACATGCTAAACACAGTAGTACCTACCAAGTCTTTTTGTAATATATGCTAAACACAGAACTACCTGGTAGTACCTATTCAACAAAATAGGAGTTTCTGTTCTCTCTCTACAGTTGGTTATTTGGTTCACATTCTGGCACAATTCCAAATCTTGCATTGAGTTCTCAATAACCAGATGCCAAAAGTGAAAGCACCTGTTCTTCAGCGGTTTACTTTTTAAAGCATTTTGAAAATCAGGTGGTTTTCATTCTAAGTCATCTGAAATTAAATGCCTGACTTGCAAAATCACTAGTCACTACTGAAAATCAGTGCAAGGTTATGATAGTAAGTTTGAACATATTTGCTCTTTCAATAACTGAATAAAAAGAAGAAAATTATTTCCTCCACCTTTTTTCTCTATTAAACGCACATTAGAAATGTCATGCTTTTAGCTTATATTTAACATTATAGGAAAGAATTGGTGCTATAAATGCAGTAATATTTAGGTAAATAATCTAATCATGGTACTAATTTACTGAACATGATGACTGCTGTGTTGTATTACGTTGAAATGTTTCATGGCAGTATAACGGCAATACTGGAAGCAGGGGCTGGTGAGCAGGGAGTCCTGTCCAAAAGAAATATCCTGAAAATGTAAAAGCCTTTTAAACGTCCTGGAATCTTAAGTGAAGCTATGTCTGCTTGCAAAACTTCATGAATAAATAAAATTCCTCACTGCTTCTGATTGAAGCCTGTTCATGCTTGCAGAGTGTTGGTTACTATCTGATTGCCCATGGCCCATGTGCCCTGGTGCTCCTGTCCTCACCCAGCAGCATCCCTCTCTCAGCCCCAGCAGCATAAGGGCAACATATGATGGGCTTGGAGGGTCGATATGCACAAAAAGTTTATTTTACTTGTTGGCAGAAATAATAACAACATGTCAGAAGGATAACAGCTTACCTCCTGGAGTGGTTGAAGGCCGTGTGTAGGACAAAAGTTGTTTTACTGCCTCATCCCTTGCCTTATTACTGTTTCCTCATTAGCCATGCACAGTTTCTCATTTTGTCTTTCCCATTTACCATATCTCTTCTGTAATTTTAGCAGTCTGTAACCTCTGGCAATACTTATCTATATCTGGCATTCAAATTAGAGGCAAAATGTTAACATTTTATGCTTTTTCATGTTCCTTTTTCTTGTACTTAACAGTGATTGTGGAAATTATGTGTTGGTTATTGTCTTCACTACCAAATCTGTGTGCTTACAGGGATCACTGGGCACAGAAAGTCAATTATAAATGCTGTCTTGATTTAAACTTTGCTATGGCAGTTTGTAAATGATAGGACAAATCCCATAGTTATTTTAATCCCACCTTCACTGAATACATGTTCTACTCTGCTCTCATGAGACCCCACCTGGAGTACTGCCTCCAGTTCTCCAATCCTCAGTAGAGGAACAACACAGACCTGTTGGAGCGGGTCCAGAGGAGGGCCACAAAAATGATCAAAGGGATCTGACATCTCTTGTATGAGGAAAGGCTAAGAGAGCTGGGGTTGCTCAGCCAGGAGAATAGAAGGGTCTGGGGAGACCTTATTGTAGCTTTTCAGTACTTGAAGGGGGCTCTAAGAAAAACAGGGATAAACCTTTCAACAGGACTTTTTGTGATAGGACAAGGTGTAATGGTTTTAAACTAAACAAGTGTTGATTCACACTAGATACAAGGAAGAAGTTTTTTAGAATGAGCATGTGAGACACAGGAATAGAATGCCTAGATATATGATAGATGCCTGATCCTTGGACACATTCAAGGTCAGGTTGGACTGGGCTCCAAGCAATTTGTTCCTGTGAAGATGTCGCTGCTGGCTGCAGAAGGGTTGATCTAGATGACCTTACAAAGTCCCTTCTGACACAAACTGTTGTATGGACCTATTATTTTAAAAACAACTTAACAATCTGCATGAGATATTCAGATTGTTGGTAGGACTTGGACTTTGATGATCCTTGAGGGCTCCTTCAAACTCAGGACATCCTATGAGGTATGATTTTAAATATGGATATTGCAGCCTTGATAATAAGTTAATCTCAATTTCAATGATATAACAACTGAAAGAGATGGATGATAATATTTCCACTGACCTGCTCTCATCATTCTATCTAAAATAAAAATCAGTGCAAGCCAGTTAAATAATGTTAATCCAGTCTACTCATATGAAATAACTCTGAAAAGCATTTTGATTTGTTGATTTGCAATTAAAAAAAAAATTAAAGTATTTTAAAATATACTTTTAAAACACAAGTAATTTTACAAAACTCAGATCTAAACATTTTAACTCTATTATTATATTTTTTATTGTTTCTATAGAAACATTCAGAAAAATGAAAATTATATAAAATTTTAATGTAAGATAGTCTTCTCTATGCTTGCCTCTGACTTTCAGGAAAATTTATATTGATAATTCTTAAATCTTTCACCCTAAAGTAACTGTATTGCCTAGGGTTTTTTTCTTTTAACTCTCCACACAACAATGCTGAAGCAAATTACTTAGCAGATAGTCACTGGGAACCCAAGCACAGCTTGCATGATCAAATATGTAAAAATGCTGACAGCCACATAGTTGTTAATTCTAACATAAGAACATTTACATATAAGAAGTTCCTTTGCTCAGAATGATATTGGGTTATTCCCTGTACAAATAATTTTTCTGAAAAATACAGACATGAAGTTCTTATGAAATATTTAGTTTGTCATGGTTTATTACTTATTTTGAGTCAGATTTGAAAATCCTTAAAAGTTTTGAGCAATTACATTTGCCCCAAGGAATATGTGGAATATATAGAACTATGTATTTAGAAACATTCTGTTTGGATACATGAAATACTAGAACCCCACTAATGCTTATGTGTATCATTTAGCCAAGAAAAAGTATGGGGGTCATTTAAGAAATAACATATACTTTTGTGTAGTGAAAACTACCTTACTTTTTAATCACATAATTAATATATTAGACACACAATTCTAACAATAAATGCAGTCATATACAAGTACTTGAAGTTTATGCTTCCGCAAAAGATTGCAATGTTTTATTTAAATTAAAAATATGGAGAGGAAATATTTCAAATTAGAAATTAAGAGATTGTCTTCCATCAGATCTGCAGTGCGTATTGGGAAAGAAAAGAAGACTGTGAAACACTAACATCTCAGTCTGTAACACTCAGTCAACGTTTGATAACTTCTGTTTCTGACTTTTCATACAAAATTTTTCAGCCGAAGTGTTTCCTGCATTTTTAAACTGAATACGTGCTTTCAGTTTTCACCATTGGCAAGCATGCTAGTGAATATCATTGAAGTCAGCAGGTTTTCAAGTTCAGGCAAGTCCCTGACTAACCAATATATTTGCTCCACACATCCAATATAATAATATAATTACATTGAAATTTATTTCAGAAATTACATTATTAGTTTTATTTACTTGTAAAACCATCTTTTTATAGCATATATTAATATTTCATCGGCTCTAACCAAGCCATTGCTGAAACATGAAAAAAAAAAAACATGTATTTCACTCTGGAAGAATTAGTGGTCTCACAAA
>VZRN01004857.1:3434933-3520725 GCA_013397935.1 Dasyornis broadbenti
TTTTTGGCCTGTATTTTCTTCTTGCCCTTTGGGCTCAGTGAGAAGTTAACTCTTCAGCCAACCTGAGCTTTGGTTCTTCTCGCTCAACTGAGCACACACTTTGCTGAGAAGAACAGGTTATTAGCAAGCTGTGGTTCCCGGCAGTATGCAAACCAAAAATGTAAATGAATAAAGCTGGCACTGCACACACACACAAAAATGAACTAGTAATAAATAATACCTGCCACCTTCACTTAATTGAGGGAACCAGACCTGAGGTAGGAGTTAGGGTTGGAAGAAGTTCTCAATTCAGGTGACCACATTTCATTTTTTTCAGATGACACAAATTCATATTGTGAAAATTGGCAAGGAAAGAGTTTGTAGAAGTGTGCCAAGAAGTGTAAGTGTCATGAGGGTGACTACTGTTATGATGTCTAAGTTTATTTTGAATACATAGCTTAAATAGTTCAATCACCTATTTGGAAAGAAAACAATATTTGACCAGCAGACGTTTTTCAGTAACTTAAAGCTTTTGAACTTCTCACACTCATATTTAGCTTCTACTTGGTTTACTTTAGTAATCTTTCAGTTAGGTATTTTTTCTAGCCACAGTCCAGAATTCTTATTTTCACACTACTGATAAGTTTGATAATAATAAACTTTCCCTCTCACTGGCAATGGTGAAAAATCCTCTTATTTTAAAAAAAAATTATTCTCACTGTTCTTAGTTTTCACCCTGTTGCTTAGCTACTTACCTAGAGTGTCTCCTTTTTCTTCATAGTCTTCAAAACATTTCTTTTGAGTTTTCCAAGAACTCTATAATGCAATTCAAGTTTGCAGAAAATATAATATAACATAATATAATAGAATGTAATGTAATGTAATGTAATGTAATATAATATAAATATGATATAAATATAATATAATGATGTTCCTTAGTGTATGGAAAATCATGCTATGAAAAGCCAGTATCCACAAAGGAGACAGGGGAGTCCTGCAATTTTATTCAAATAAAGGAAGAGAGTCCACTGCAGCACACACCTGCAAGGTTTTCTCTCTCTGGGTTTTGGAGGGTGCAGCCCTCTTTTATCCTAAACTCCTGGCTGCATGTTGCCCTCTTCCTATCCCCACTGGCTGAGGTACTAGGAAGGTACAGCCTTCCTGAACCACCTACCACATATCCCCCCTTGAACCTGTCATTTTACCCCAAAGTTCAGAAACTCAGGCTTGTGCAGACCCACTTGACTGTTTCAGGACTCAGGCTGTCCGGGCTCTGCAGCAAACCTGCTGCTTGACGTCAATACAAGCATTAAGACCCATTTCAAAGATGTTAACACCCATACCCTCACCCATGGAATTGTTTGTATAGATATTAGCGTACGTCTTCTCCAGTATTAGCAAAATCAAAATATAAACCGTTGTTTCAGGTTTTTCTTCTCTCAATAGCTTTGAATAATGTATTTTGAAATTTAATTCTTGTGTATCCATGTAAGAAAACATAATTAGCTAGTAAAATGATGGACCTAATTTGACATTCTTCATCTCAGTGTTAATGTCTCATAAAAGAAAATGCTGCAAAGTTGAAATCCATATGGTGAATGCAGCAAAACAAGCTGAAATTTAGAGCACAATTGGAACATGATGGGGGATAAAAAAGCCATTGATGATCTTACTTAAACAAGGTGGTCTGTGTCTTCAAGAGTGTCTACTGTTTTAACTTAAGATTCTTTGTTTTATTTTTTTTCTGTTTTACCATTTTTTGCCCTGACCTTGTCAAAATGATTCAAGAAAATGCAACAGGTTTAGTTGGTTTTTTAAAAGGCAAATTATCTTGTTTGACAGATTTTGCCTTTCATGACTGGAATTAAGTAGTGACCAATTGGAATTTCATAAAGTCATTTAAATACTGAGAGTAGGAGAACAGGCTGGTCAGAAACCCAGAGTTTGTCACAGTACTAGGTCAAAACCAAAACATTCTCTGGCTGTGGTTAAATGGGACATTGACCTGTAAGTCAATCTATAAACATATTGTTGAAATGTAGAACATGCCAAGGATTTGAACTCTAACAAGAAGTTTAAATTAACTGAAGAGTCAGCTGGGTACATTTTAAAGAAGGAATTAATTGGAGGGCAGACTGAGGCTGGGGTTAAGAGAGACCTTGTATGGATTGGTTTGATTTTTCCTAGATGAAAATAAATTAAGTTAAAAACCCCAACCGGAATGATAAAAACATTTAAGACTCAATATATTACAGGTTTTCATACCTCATGTATTCCTATGCTGTGCTCCTAATCAATCTCAGTTTTACTGACAGAGTTGTAAGTGCCTCTAAAGCAAATCAGATACTGTAGGTAGAACTGAAATTATTCAACATGACCAAGTAGTTTCTTTGAAAAATATGTATCCCTGGGCTACAAGTGCTCAAAATCAATGCTCAGTGCTCTCTTATGGATGGCGGACAATATAAAAAATATTCATGATGTTAACTTCCTTTGTCACTGAAATGCCACTGGATTGTCAAAATGAATAAATAAAAATGTATGTATTTAGTTTAAAAATCTCTCTATGGAAATGATATCTGGTATATTGAACAATGAGATTCCTGTATGAATTAGTGTATTTAAAGAAAGATATAATAAAGGAAATATTAATATATGGAATAAATATTGTATGGGTTAAGAATTCTAATGAAAAATAATAATTGAAATTTTAAAAGAATTATCACTTGTGATCATGTCTATGAGATAAGCTTTTAGGAAAAAAGAGCCTTGCTAAAGTAGTGATTCGCAAATATTTGTAGGTAAACAATGCATAAGCAGAATTATGTTCAAGAGGCCACTCTCTGTGGGGCTTTCTGACAAACACAATGTTGAGAATGATTTCTATATGGTAACCCAGAGAATTGGGACTGGAGAATAACGAACAAGCACTATATCTGCATAAACAAATAGCTGTACCTCTTGATTAACTGCATGTGGAAATAATTTTTCTATTATAAATATATTCGTCAATTTTATCAATACATATTTGTTCATTCTCAGTCAGAATCTACTAAACAGTATTTCTTATATCATTCTTTTATCATTACAAATAAAGGGACTGCTAATATTTAGGTTTATCTGGAAGAATACTAGTACATAAAACATGCATTGTTTGTTTTGTCCTTTGCAATGCTTCAGGACTTTTTTTCCCATTTAGACTGTATGAAGTATAGTAGCTCAGATACAGAGGAATTAAGGAAAACAATCAAATTATTTGAAAATATCTGTGAATCTATTTATTCCAGAGTTCATTTTGCTACTACAAGTAAAATATCCATATTCAGATTTTGACAGGGTACTTGTATTAAAACTCAGACAGGAGTAACAAATGTATTCCAAATGTGTATCTGTATTTATTTTTCCAATAAATTGCACTTTAGCCAATACATTATTTGGAGATATTGGAAAATATGTGTTCTGGGAAATATTACTAGTTGGTGTCTGAATACCTATTTGTAGGTGTGTAACTATTCTCTCTTTAAAAGAAAAGTTGTGTTCTTGTAAGCAGGGTTGCACAAATTTCTCAATAGAAAGAACTGTATGATCAGTAAGAGTTTGCACCATATTTTGATTACTAGCTAAACTCTGTTCCCAAGTTGTAATTTACCCACTGAGGCTAAGTCAGCTAAAAGTACTTTGCTTTGATTTCTGAAAGAGGATTACTTGAGTGCTGTTGCTTTCCATCTCTGGTCCAGGACTCATATAAAAGGGTTACATACAAAAAAAAAAAAAAAACACTGAAACCCTGTCAATACTTTTTCCTGTATTGGGAATTTGTCCTGCAAGATGTTGAATATCTGTTACTAGTGTTTATCTGGGATTTAGAGTTGGATGATGAGTGAATACAAGAACAGACAAGTGAAATTAAATATAAAATGTAGGGAAGATTAAGAAAAATTTAAAAATTGCTTTTGTATTACTGCTTTTGCCTTCCTGCACCTCTCTTGCTCTATAGCACTTTGACTATCATTGGTCATATAAAAGTGAAATTATAAATATGAATATAAATTTTTCTTGCCAAGTATAAGTGCCAGGGCTCCTGTTTCCTCCTACAGTGTGCCACTATACCTGTCTTATCCTGAAGAGTTGCTGCTTTATGCTACTGCTTTTAGAAACAGAACTATAAGCTTGTAACTTTTCTTATTTTTGCATTAATTATGTTGAACTATTTGCTCCACTGTGAGATTAAAATGGAAAAAAAAAGTTATTAATGACATTTATGTTAAAGTGAAATATATTTTTTAAGTAGCTTTGTGAAAGCACTCCAATATACAATGAAGTTTTATTTAGAACACAAAAATGTAAGTCCATACTCTCAGTGACATTCATGCACAGGGAGGAAAAAAAATTGAGAATGGGATTAAGCCATTAAGGTGATTTCACTCTGAACATTTTTTCACTCTATTTCAGCTGAACAGGAAATCATTCCTTTAGTTCTAGTTCTTGAATTCTATTGGATAAAGCTGAATCAGAAACATATGATCATCTGACACAGAAGACTTGCAGACAATATCTTTTGCAAATATCCCTTTATTTTAGAAGAAATCTGGATACTGATCTTGTAGTTTTTAATCTATGCCTGATTGGGTTTTTTTCCATGTGCAAATATGGTAGATGAACGACACTGCACACTACAGGATAGATGACTCAAGGCTAAGGGCAGTGTGAGTCTGAACAAAGGATCTAGATCCTGTATGCACACCAGCTCATTACATATTTAGGAACACTGGTAGCAAAACAAAGTTACTGTTGTGACAGAAATTAAACTGGACTAGTTTGGAATGAATAAGATACCTACTCTGTCCCTTCCTTGTCCATTTCCAAAAAACAGTCTATCCAGCTAGTTAGCTTATGAAAGAGGGAGATTATCAGTTTCAGAGGAGTGGTAGAATTCAGCTGCTACTGGGATGGTGCATACCAACTGTGTTAAATTGTTTGCTTAGTGAAATTGTAGAGATGAAAGACGTAGAAATTAGCATGGATTCCGTTCTAACTGTGCCATGACCATCCTTTTTTGCTACTTGGATCTTTCAAATGAAGCGTCTTGAGACAAACCAATTTTTTTACTTGATCTTTCATAATTCTTCCAAAGTCTTTGATTCTATTAACTGCTCTGATTTATGGACAATTCTTTCATCTGCTCTGAATAGTAGATCAGCAATATCCAGTTCCATTATATGAGAAAGAATGTTTTATCTTATTAGGTGAAGACGTTTGCTGAAATATTTTGTGCTTTTTCAGATAAGTTAAACTAATTTCATAATGGTCCTAGCACTGTGTGTGATGCCATGTTGATGGAGAAATTTAAGGTCAGTTACCAGCAAGTGTTATATCCAGCAAGTTATATTCTTGAAACCTGTAAATGCAAAAAAATGTCTCATGTCCTGCAGATATCCTATTGACCACTGATCACTATTCTACAAAGCACAGTGACTTCTCAGTCTACCAAAGAAGCCCAAGGCCCAGAAATTGTGCATCCCACAGGACAGATTAGCTTTGTAAAAGTCTCCTATAGTGTCCACTGATAATGCGTGATACAGCTGCCAACAAGTTTTGTTATCTTGGTAATGAAATGTGCTGATTGCTGATGATATCGCAAAGTATATCAGCTTGGCTGGCAATATTTGGGTAAATTATGGTTCCAGTCACTGACTGAGTTCAAAATTAGTTTTTGAACGGGAATATTATGCTGCTGTTGTCATAGTTTTATGGCTTCAAGATTTGGACAGATTGCTATGTAAATGTCTCATTCATTTTCACCTATGTTGTTTTCAGCAAATGCCTGGTGTCAAGAGGCAAAACAAGTAGAACTGAAGCTGTGCAGATTTGTAAAAGCTTTGACACTGACACTCCAATCATACCCCAGATGAGAAAGCAGTGTCATGGAGTTCATGTGCCTGAAGGGAGTATCCCATTGTTTTGATAGAAAGACAGATGCAGAACTGGGTGGCTGAAACATTGGGAAGATTACCTCAAGGATAATCTTAAAGCATGTGAAGTAAACATATCTAAAGACAAACTTTGATGGCATCAACTTCTGTAATTCTAATGACCTTGAGGGACATACTTATTGCTGCTCATAAACTGAGCTGAAAAATCTTCAGTCTGGAGAAACAGAAGAAAATAAGCATACAATTAAAAAAAAAATATTAGAAAGCACACAATTCACAGATGCCTTCAGGCTGTCCCAGGTTTTGCCTGCAACACATCCACAGGGTACTGTGCTTTCCAACAGGTCTCACTCTCATCCTAATATTCATGAGTGAACTTTGGAAGGCAGGTGTAGTTTTCTTCTTGATGACAAGGGAAAGTTTGTTTCCCCTGCAATAGTATGAAATGGGATGTTCACAAGTCCCTCTTGGATCACTCTCAACTGCTCCAGAGGATTTATTGTCTGCTGTTTCTCTATTGCCTGCTTGCTTTGAATATGAAAGTGGTAAAGGCCAGATTAACTCCTGAAGCAGAATTAACATTAGTGAACTTTAACAAGAGGATGTTAGTATCTAAAGAAATTTTACTGGAGTATTGTGTTATTTGGGAGCTTTTTATATTTAAAGTCAGAACAAAACCAGAAATTGAAATTCTGTAAACCATAATAAGACTAATTATAAAATGTATAACTACAGCACACTTTAATGCAAACTGCAGCACTGCTTTCTATAATTAGGAAAGATGAGTTGCTGTCTTTTCAAGCAATAGAAATGTTCAAGTGCCCTACAATATAATTACAATTTGAAGTGTTCCCTAGGCTTGAACCAATGAGGAAAAAAAAAATAAAAATCAAAAGGCATAAAGATTTCACCTTTCCTTGGATTTTTACCTCATCTTATATTAAAGAAATTGTAATTGCAGTTTAAATTATAAAAGCTACATTCTAGTTTCAGTGCAGCACCACTGAAATTATTAAACTTATTCATGTTGAAACAGAGAATAATTTGTTCAGCATAATCTGGTGCAAAAACAAAGTATCTTGTGACTTAAAGGGGTCATAAGAGTTCCACCTCTGTCAAGAGGAAGCCTTAGAAATAGTTGAAAAAGTTGAATATATTAAATCTACCCAATCTGAAGGTTAAATTAAGAGAATGAAACATTTTCAGGTTAAGTGATGCTTTGACTTCACATATACAGTCTTCGTAAAGCATTAATGCATGATCACATCGTTATATACTCTTATGTATCCCTTTAGCTGCTACATCTGTTATATACAGCAGAGTTTGTAGAAAATGGAGCATGTATCTTTGAAATAATGAGTCAATGTAATACAGGGACTTCTTTTCTCTCATATCTGATCCTGGAGGCTAGAGGTGCTATATTTTGGGCTGCTCTTTTAATTCTCTCCCTCCATCCCGCAGCAGTTCAGGGGGATAAGGAATAAGGGCTGTGGTCAGTTCATTACGTGCTTTCGTCCTCAAGGGGAGGACTCCTCACACTCTTCCCCAACTCCAGCAGGGGTGCCTTCCATGCAGAGGAGTCCTTCAGGAACAGACTGTTCCAGCGGGAGTCCTCTGTGAGGTCACAAGGCCTGTCAGCAAATCTGCTCCATCCTGGGCTTCTCTCTTGGTGGGGCCACAAGCCCTGCCTGGAGCCTGCTCCAGTGTGCGGTTCCCATGGGATCACAGCTTCCTTCAGGCACAGAGGCCTTCTCAGGCTGCAGGCAGATGTCTGCTCCCCCATGGATCCTCATGGGCTGCAGAAGGACACCCCTCCTCACCAGGGTCTTCACCAAAGGCTGAAGGGAAATCTCAGCTCTGGCTCCTCCTCCCCCTCCTCCTTCACGGACCCTGGTATCAGAAGGGTTGCTCCTCTTGCAGACTTTCACCCCTCTCTTGTGACAACTGCTGCCTAGTGGTTTTTCTCTTTGTAAATCTGTCATCCCAGAAGTGCTACTGCTGTTGCTTATGGGCTCAGCCTTGAACAGTGGTGGGTCTTTCTTGGAGCTGGCCGGCATTGACTCCATCAAACATATGGGAATCTTCCAGTAGCTTCTCACAGATGCCACCCCTGTAAGCCCCCTGCTACCAAAACCTGATCAAGAAAACCCAATATACGTTTTTGTTTCCAGAACAGAGGACGATGAAGTTAAGTAGGCTGACAGTCTGCACCTCTGAGTAGGGTGCAGGAAGCCCTTCATTTGCTTTGAGCTGTATGTTTCTGTTTTTATAGGTAGGGATGTCACACAGTTGTTTTTTTCCCCTTCTGTTCTTTGTAGATAGAAGTGGCCTTTAAAGCTTCAGAAGTTGACACTGACATAGAAAATAACACACCTTGTTGTCTTTTGCTTATATCTGAAAATAGACATTCTTTAATCCACCAACACACTAATCTTTTCTTTTTTGCTCTATTTTAATTTGGGGGAGTGGGCATGACAGCTGTTTAATCTTCAGCTGAGCAACATTCAGCAGATGGATTAGAAGTCTTATCTTGCTAAAACCAGCAACATCAGAAATCAATATATGAGTGCCTTCCTGAAGTAATATTTCAAGGCAGAACACAGTTTTCATAAGTTTATAGAAATGATCCTAACTCTTGAAGATATATCTGTGAGGTGATATGGAGAAATTAATACAGTTCTGGCTTACATAAGGTCATGAGGGGTGAAAATTTCAGCTCAGACATCTCTGCAAAATAACCTTTTGCTTACAAACTCTGACAGCCGTAACAGATTTCATTTTGACAAATGGACTGTTATCTTTTTTGCTTTCTTTAATTCTACATCAGGCACAATGAATTAAGTGCAAATAACACCTTCTTCAATCATCAGGGTGTTCTAGATTGGAAAAGATACATTTACATTTAGCATGAGTAAATAACAACATCTCTCCTGTACCAAATTTCCATAAAAATCCTAAAATGCCATTTGTAAATAAACTTAGGCTCCTTGCATGTAGGGAGCCCAGCTCCTGAAAGTATTTAACAGAATGAGAGTGCATATGTAGGGAAGCTGAGACACAAAAGCTCTGTTAGCACTCAGTGAAAGTTCTTTGAGTGGAGCCTGACCTTTGTCTGTTGTAGTACCACAGCTGTCAAGGGAACTTGGTGAGAATACAATCCATGTACTTATTAAGCCATTCTTCTACTGCAGAAATAACTAAGCACCCAACAGAGGTAAATCAATGTAGTTTCACTGAAATTTGGAGATAAGATTTTAAGAAGTGTGACCCGGTCTTCAAACCTTTCACAAATGAATGCTCCCTTTTTATTGTTATTTTCTTCATCTATTTATGAAGTTATTATATTCCAAATTTGCTTTTCTCTCTTTGTTTTTCTGCGGTAACAGTTTCAAAACATAAGCATCTCCACCCTCTCTGACTGTCACGGCTACAGCACTGCTAAGGCAGCCGAATTCCAGGCTGGAGATTTCTTCCATTGCTTCCTGTGGACACTTTCCACGATTGCCAGAGAGATGCTAACAGCACTGCCTGGTTCCTCAGTTCCTGAGCATGACTGTGTTGTAAACACAACCCAAGATCTCGCATGAACTGCCTGGTGAGGCCTTCTGCCTTTGTCAGGCATAGGAGAGGACTCACAGTCCAGGGAGGACATGGCATAAAAGTCTTTCTTACTAGAGTTTGCAAACTACTACAGAACCCTGCACTGAAACAGTCAAGATGTGTTAATCACTGCAGACCTCCTAAGGCACTGATAGCCTGCAAGGTTGTAATGAAGAAAAGGCTCAGTATCTTTGGTTTGGTTTATGAAATGCCCCAACTTTAACGGGCTGTTTGCAGCCATTTCCTTACCAGTCTGCACAGCTCCATTTTTGGGACACAGAGTGGATGGAGAATAAGCCATAAGGCTAAAGAGTTTCTGCCTTTTGCTTTTGCAAGCAAGAGACTGCTTTACTTTCTCTTGCAGGTTCTCTTCACTTCAGTGTCTAGCCTCTAGAGGAAGGGGATGGAGAAGGAATAACTCTTCCCAGGGTTTCTGCCGAGCTTCTCACTTCTTTGTCAAGGCGCAGGCATAGACCTGCTCTGGATCCTGAGTATCAGTGTGCTGATGTGGCAGAAGTAGGTGTCTCTAGGGCTGAACTGCTGCCGCCTAGAGCAGAGACTGCCAGACGGTTACGTGGTGAGAGAAAGCAGCTCACTTGAAAAGCTGAACACTAGAATGCTAGCTGCTGAGCCCTTCCAGGGTGTGTTGGCAGTGGTAAAGCTATAGGTGAGAAACTAGCCATCTTGGGCCTGGAAGGAGAGAAAACCAGATCCTGAGACATTTGATACAGTCTCTGTCTTCTTTTTTTGAACCTCATTGATAGAGAAGACTCCATCCCGCCCAAGCCTTCAGTCCTGATTTTGATCTGATGATATTTGTGCTCTGTGTTTGTGTCTGAAGAAAACACACATTCTCCTTTGTAACACAGTTCCCATGCTCTGAAGTTGCTGAAGGGGATGCTCAACTGAAACTAATATTTATTTTGTTTCTAAGTCTCAAAACACATTGCACTGAAGATGCTGCAGCTGCATAGAAAATTGAACTGAAAAGCTGTGTGCCATGGCTTGTACAGTCCTCTGCACTGCTTAGAGATCAACAAACAATTTTTATGTTTACATCTGTCTCTTATCAATCTCCATATGGTTGAAAGTGAACAAACTCAAGGATATTAAATTTTAAAGGTGCAGAAGGAGCAAAGAAAATATCAATCAATGGGAATGCTAACTTTATGTTTTTTCACCTTCTGTTTCTGTGAATCTATTCTCTATGAACAGAAAATGAAGAATATGTATTGCCGTAACAAGCACCTTTAACATGAGCAACTGTTGCAGCAGCATATAACTCGAGATCTTCCTGACCTTGCGCCTTTATACAGGGTGTTGGGAAGTGAGTTCTTTTTTCTCATCTTGGAATATAAAGCTTGGGAGAGTATTTCTGGATCCACCTCCTAAAGGTGCTTGTACATGAACATGATATATACACAACAACCATATATGTATCAGAAACAGAAATATCAGGCACGTCTGCAAACACAGACCATTCTGTAACACTTTCCTTCTACCAGCTGCTGAGCAATTCATACAGATGGAGTCTGTCTTTGCTTGTATTAAATCCTATGTAAAACTCCCAGCAGACATTGTGTGGTAGAAAGTTCTCCTTAAAGATGAAGAGTGGGGAAATTCTTGTTTACTGTAAGGAACCACAACACTGAAATATTTGTTGAAATATTGTTTACAGTTAGACTAGGTATTTGGAGGTCCCTTTTATGCTATGATATGTATTTATTTCACACATCTTCAGAAAATATCCATACCTCAGAAACTTGAAACCTCATATATCCAGCTAAAGCCTTATCTACTGGAAAACTCTGAAGCAATCTAACTTAGCATAATTGCAAAATGAAGTGAGGTAGGTGTGCCCCCCTCAGTATAAGGCAGATTTAAGCATTGAACTGTTTATAAACCAATAGCTCTTCAGAGAGGGCAAACTCTTGTAATACAGAGGATTTTTTTTTTTTTTCCCTTACAGGTATTTCAACAGTATTTCACGTGTAAAATACCATCATCTCAATTTTCTGTCACAAGTTAAAGACTGGAGATGCCTATGAGACAGACATAACTGGCATAGGAATTTGAGAGTCCTAAGCAGCAAGCTGACTCTGGCAATAAAATCTAAAATAATGATTACTTATGTTGGTGTGCAATTTAAATGACTAAATCTAACAGATCAATAAAAGGATGTCATGGAAACTGGGCTGTAGTGGCTAAGCTGCAAGCAATGTACTGAACTAGAAGAATAAACTTTTAAGAGGCTTATACACAGGCTCAAAAAGGCTTGGAAGATCCAGTCATGCATCTGATAGCTGTGAATGAGCTTTGTACTTTGAGATCAGTACTGGACTTCATACTGTACCTCATACATCTTCACTGATTACCAGGTTGAAGAAGAGGAGTGCAACATCAGCAATTTTGTAGGTGGTTCTAAACTAGAGAGAGATTTATTGACATGGAAAATAGCTTCAGTTTGAAGGTGCCTCCATAAGCCTGAGGGGAGACCTGATGGCAGTGCCAGGAAAGACAGCATGGAAAAATGCAGGACTCAGAACCTGGAGCAGAAAGCCTGCACCACATGGTGGTATAGACCAGGGAGCAAGTGACTGAACATCATTTACAACTTCCATCACCTAGATATGCTGCTGTCATGGGACAGCTGAATACCCGAGTGCTCTGTCCTCACGAACCTTGGTATAGTCACAAATTTTGCCTGTTGAGGGCCTGGTGCCTTTAGCCTAACTCATGCAGACAGAATACTGAGCTGATTCAACTAACAGGAGGAAAAGTTATCCTTTAATATTTTATATTTTTAATATTAAAAGCTATCCTTTTAATATTTTTTTCAGTAGTAGAACATTTCTTTTGTTTAGAGGTACAGTGAATGCACTGCATAAAAATTCATGACCAATCTGGCTTCCTGAATATGTCCAGTTTATATCCATGCCTTCTAGGCCCCAATAGATTCTAGCAAGACTCATTATATTAGTCTTGAAGTGGAATAAGTTGGTAAGTAGAAATTCTTTTGGTATCAAACCATGGCAGACTTATAAGATGTCTGTAACACAGAAAAAAAGCCACAAAAAGGACTGAGTTGGCATCCTGCTGTGTACTGAAACTTCCAAAGTGTCCAAAACTGCCTCTGATTCAACTTCAACCTTTAGGATTTTATCCTAGTATCAAAGACCAGTGCTATGAAAGCTCTGTTGCTCGGTACTTTTTTTTCTCAACACATTCATGTTTTTTCAGTTTAGTGTGATTCTGTGCTAAGGTTAGAACCAAGTATGGTGTCATATGAAGGCAAATTTGCATTAGGAATTATTTTCAGCACTGAAGGAATGACCTCCTTTGGTCATGTAGCTACATACTTGCTGTCAATTGTTTTCCATTATGTATGTTTTGGATGACTCATATTAGCAATAAAGAGCTCCAGGTGAACACAGTAATATTCTCATTTCTACCTACTCTTTTTTTATTCTCTCATAATTTCTGGAATATTAATTCATAATGTTTATATGTTATACTAATAAATCTAAGATTTTCTAGTATAGTCACATGCTCCTTGCAACACTTTTATTTCTTAAAATGTTTCAAAAATGGATAAAATTTAAATACATTTCTGTATTGATATATGTATATATACTTACACTTATTACAAAATGTGTTGCTTGTTAGAATACATATTAGAAGTATAATTAAAAAAAAAAAAAAAAAGAGCTGGAATCTTACACACTTCAAAATACAAGAATTTTCCAGTCTCTATTTGATAACTGCAGCCATAATGTAATACAGCAGCAGAAAAATAAATTACACACAAAAAATCCATTTCCATGCTAATGGAGTGTGTTGCATAAGACTGTTAGCATGCTTTCAGAGAGCAAATAGATGTTATTTAAGAAACTCACTTCTTAGAATAAAGGTGTACATTAAAATTGCTGTATGAAATATTCTAGTCAGCTAAAAAAATCTATTTCTTCCTAATGAAAGCACTTATTTCCAAGTAGAAAATGCCGATGAGAGCAATGACTGGATAAAAAGCAGTGAAGAACTGTAAAGTCTGGGATTTTCCATTTCAAAGTCCTTTAACTGCTTTCACAATAATGGTATAAAATGAATAATGTAAGATCATGAAATTCTGTGGTTGTCAACTGACAAAGGTTTCTGCCGATTTTCAGCCTGTACAAATGATATTCCTCCTGAAAAGCCTTTAACTGAAAAAAAAAAAAAAGAAAAATCAAAACTGCAGAGAATTTAGCTGATAACTGTCATAATCAAAGTTGAACAAAGAAAGAAATGCTGTGTGTGTGTACATCTGCATTTGCATGTATATTTGACTGATTGAGACTGAGAAAGAGAAGGAAATTGTGTGTATACACTAACAATTCTTTGCTTACATTTTTTCATGTTACGTAAAAAGATTAGCAGAGTCCAAAGCAGACAGGTAAATGACACAGTCACAGCTGCCTGTTGATAAGTTCTTCCCTCCAGCAGTTCTACTCAATCAGTCCTCCTGCACTATGGTATACAGCCTATAATCTTTTTTTTTTTATTGGAAGAGAGAGAACACGGATGTGTGTAAAAGCCAAAGTGGAAGAGGGCTGGGAAATGCAACAGCAGAGTGATTTCTTCCACATGCAAGCCAGTAATTTGCTTTGCTGGAGGTGTTGTTCACCACCATTTTTATTGTAATCATTTAGGGCGATAAATGTGTGCTCCAACAAACGTTCAAAGAGAGCAAAGCTGTAAAAAATTTGAGAGTATTTCCATTAGAAGTGCTTACAAAACTATTTTAAAAATCTATGTTTTATCTTTCACACACATTGCTAGGAGCTGCATGTTTGTAGAGTATATTTTCTTCCTTGTAGTTTGAGTGTTATGAAATACAGAAGATCCAGTGCATTTCCATGCTCTGTTTGATTTTTAGCAATGATTAGACTCAAATTTTCCAACTAAATAGTGAGTAGATGAAACATATTTGTATGTGTCCTATCTGTTGCAGTTCTGCTTCACATGTCAATATTAAATATCTTTTGGAGAAGGTGGGAAGCCTTTCTCTTTCAGCTGAATCCCCTAATAGTGTTTACTCTGTATATGAATGGGTTTTTTTCACCCTATAACACATTTTGTAGAGTTACCGGATTAGACCCTACAGACATAAAACAGGAGGAAACTTAAAAATCTAGGCACATGGAAGGACATTTCAATTAAGCTAGATATCTAGCTGGTAAATGACAAATAAGTGAATAGGCAGCAGCAGAAATGATATAGAGTCAACAGATGAATGTAGGCAACCATCAAGTCATTATATGCAAAAGATATTTTGCCAAGGTCTTGAATATTGGTCTTAGACAGGGCAAGTGTTTAAGCTTGTGAGTTTTCTGTGTAAATCTAACTTGCATGTGAGTTAGGGAGCAGCTGTCCATGTTGGTTTCCCTCGGTTCCCGTTCGGTTCTCATGGGTGAAACTCTGGGGGTTTTTTCCAGTCACTGCAAGGCAGGATATGTTCTAGTCTGCAATCCTCTTTCTGGATACTCCTGATAGTCAGTTGGAAGTCTGAATATCCCATGGAAGATAAAGACATGTACACAGTGTGGTGTCTCCCTGGGAGATGTTCAATCTACCAGCACTTCTCTTTGACTGCATTGGTTTGTTTCTCCTTGTCTTGGCTGCAACAGCCACATTAGACCATTGTGACTATGTCTATACTTGTCAGAAGAATGGATTTATGCCAGATTACAGTGACTATGCATAGATTTTGAGCTTAGCGAAGGAATTGGCTGTCCTTGAAAGCAATATTCTGTTTTTACATTGCTCAGACACCCTCAAAATGGTGTGGCAACAAGTTGCAGGAGAACAGATGCATCAGGAAAAAGAATGTAGCATATATTTTTAGGGTGGGATACTCTTTCAACAGTCAGATTTCAAACTGGTTAAAGTGACCTGATGTAATATCAGAAGACCTCAAAACCAGACTGGACTTACTGCCTTTTTTTTTTTTTTTCTTAGCTGAAAAACTTAGGAAAGACTCCAAACCTATTGTCTTTTTTAACCTAGCATTTAGGACTTGCTAAAAGATTGTAGGATCAAATTCTAATTCCAGATCTCTTAAGTCAGAAGTTTTGAGCTTGAGCTTTTCCAAAATGAGTTTTCCAAGCATTGGGTAAATATTTACGTATGTATGAAAATTTGGCTTTCTTCTGCTTTTGTTTTGTTCTAGGAAGAAAGGAATAAGAGTAATTGGCTTGGGCTATATTTACACCAAAAGGTAGCAAATGTGCACAGCTAGTGCCAACGGAGCTAGCTGCTGAAGTTGGAACAATATATGCATATGAAGGCAATGTGGCACCTGAGCTAGTAAACTTTACTTAAAAGCAAAGGTTTCAAACTTTCATTGGCTGCTGCTTTAATTGTTTATGAAGCTCTTGAGACTCAAGCTGTTATCTCTGCACAGCATTGCTCTCCACCATATATTCATGCCAGCCTAGCTTGAACTAGCTCAAGGGTCTTTACACCATATTTTAGTTTATGGAATAAACACCCTATTTGATTCCTCTCTCACAACTGTGAAGCCTTACTAGAGGGGATATTTTAATCCTTGCCTTGGAGTTACAAATCCTAGGCCTAACTCTTCTTGCCATCTCCTGCTATCATGTACCAGCATACCAGGAGTGGAAGGAGGGTGAGATAACTCAGGTCTGTAGAGATACTGTGAAAGTGTAAAGGGATGGAGTTAAGAAAGCCAAAGCTCATCTAGAGTTGAGTTTGGTGAAAGTCATGAAGAGAAATAAGGGCTTCTCCAGGCATGTAAGGAGAAAATGAAGGCTAGGGGAAATGAGTTCACAGTGCTGATAGGATTGGGTGACAAAGGGCATGGAAAAGGCTGAGGTACTCAGTACTTTCTTCTACTCTTACCAGAAAGATTTATTTTCAGGAATCACAGACCCCTAATACTACATGGAAGGCCTGGAGAAGGGAAGCCTTACCCATGGTGCAGGAAGGCTCAGCTGTGGAATGTTTAAAGAAACTGGATGTGCGCAAGTCCATGGAACCTGATTCTTATGAAAATACAGTTTTGTCAGTCCTTTCTGAATACAGAGGTGTTACTAAATAATATATCATAAGATACGCATTTTCCTTTCCTTGCAGTAGCTGCCTCATTTGAAGAGGGCTCCTAGCCTTGTTCTTATAATTCTGTACACATTTACACAGTCTGACCTGGTAGTCAATTGACATCTGATAAGAAAAGAATAAAGAGAACTGCATTCACTATTATTTATAATCTTTAAAATTTGGTGTGCATTAGATTGCTTTCCTCTTTTTATCTTCACTTCTTTCTGGCCAACCTTTGAAATTGGTAGCAGTTCCTGAGTATTAAATCTGTCTGTTAAAACACATTGTCTGAAGCTATTGTTACTGTTTAGGTTAGTGGAAAAAGTGCTGATAAACGATTGTTCAATGTGTCTTGTTTATAAAATGGTAACAGTGTTAATTATTCTGTTCCTAGAGATTTTACATGTGAATTATGTTAGCAATAGCAATTGTGTTAACTTTTTGTTATAACTTGATAGCTTATTTACTGATGTGAAAACAGTTGTCGTCTACATTAGACATCCTGAGGCATTTTCCTGATCCAGTGGAATACTGTTTTATAGAAAAAACATACACCCAGTCTACTATCTCCTTAGAATCAAATGGAATTATATTTTGGTTGTGTTTTCCCCCTTGCTAAGGTATGCAGTATTACAGCTTTAGAAAGACAAGGATATAAACAAAACACATTGTGAGTATAAAAATCTATCCCAAAATTGTTTGTCACATTCTTTTTGAAAGTCAATCTGACATTAATATTGTTAACAGTCATCTAATTCATGCTTATTTCTTTCAGCTTTCATTGAGATATATCCTCTCAAATTAGACTTTATTCTCTTCTTGCTCTTTGTTGATTTTCATGTAACTTCCAGTAAAAAAAAAACAAACAAGATTTCAAGAGATTTTGTAGTAACTTTCATAGTGTTGAATGAAGCTGTCGATTCCAGTGTTAATATCCCCAGAAACTACTTGTGTTCTGTCCCAAAATTATTGTGAAAATATCCTTCCTAGTTCATTTACTCCAATAAGAGTGTGTCATACAAATGCATTGAAATAACTCCTAAGAATTATAAAACATACAACCCAAATCGCAAAAGTCAGAAAATCTTTTTATCTTTATGAGGTGCTTTTGCAGCTGCTTTGGGGAAAAGTATTATATTTCATCACTGTGATTTATCAGTCCTAAAGCCGGGCACCTATCTTGAGTGAAGTCGATTCTATAGTAGATTTACAGAAATTTATATCAGGTGTACAACAAATTTCTTTTCTTTTCTTTCTTTGTTTGGTTTTTGTGGATTTTTTTCCTCTTTTAATTTAATATATTTATGTATTAAATGTTCTGCTGACTAAAGTATATTTATTCAGACACATGTGGAAAAATGACCCCATGAGCACGGCCTTGACATCTCAGCTGAAACCAAAGGGGTGTAGGAATGGCAATAAGATCACTTTATATAATTCCCCTTTTCACATGACAGTCATGGATAATTTGAGTAAAGCAAATGTGTGAAATGGAAAGCGTTAGGACAACATCAATAACTCTCTGCTTCATCAGAGAGACACAAATAAGAGAATAATGAAAAAAAAAAGCTATTATAGTTACTGCTTCTGTTGCAGTAATTGTGATCTAATTGAAATAGGTCCCTTGTATACTATCTTATTCCTTTACCCAATATAGTGTTTGCAGTCATTCTAAGAGTGCTGAAAACTTGTTCTGCATGGAGCTAGAAAGATTAAAGCTGGCCATGGAATGTTATCTGTGAGAAGTTTTAGGATATTTTCCTGACTTTTACTGATGCTTCTTTCTCATGGAAATATCATGTGCATCATGAAAAGATACACAGGTAGGTGAGTAAGTAAAGCTGTCTTTTGGAAATTTTTATCCTAGCTGTAAATGCTGAACGCTCAAGGTTCTCAGGGCTTGTTTCCTCACCTGCTCTCTTTCACTTTCTTTACTGTAGCATCCTGTGTAGTGTCCCCTTTGAATATAAAGCAAGATTGTCACCAGAAGAAAATTTACTCTTGCATATTTTATTTATCTATTTATTTTAAGTCTTTAGTAAGGCCTCTGAAGTAGATTTATTTTCTCTGTTACCTGGATGCTGTTGTCAAAGACGTATGTTATGACTGTCCTCATCTTGCCAAGCTCTATTATGTTGTTTCATTGTCACTAACACATCTCAAATCTAATACATTTTAGCCTACTATAAATGATGTATTCATGATCTGTTTAATGTTTTTGTGGTTCTCCTAGATAGAAATGGAGTTTTGGAGCTTAAAAATAATTTGCTATTTCAAATATTCAGAAAAAGGAATTTATTCTTGTGGAACAAAGAAAACTTGAATTTAATAAATCTGACTAAATCTTAACATGACTGATGTATTAACTTCAAAGCATCATTTCACATTGGTCAAGATGTTGAGCTCAGAGACAGACAGCAGTTTTGCCTTCCAAGGCTTTATATTGCTACTTCCTGGTGTTAATATTCTTCCATATCCTTTCAGGTCACTTAGATGCTCTTATTGAAAAGGAGTCAAGCACTATACTGCTTCTTAACAGAATGAGTGATGTGAAACTGCGAAAATCAATGCTGCCAATGGAAGAAAATTAATTGTTCTAAGTTCACTCAAAATTATAAACAACAAATAAGTATTCTACAGGTCATGCCCTCAAAGAACTCCAAAGGTTTAATGATTTCATTTCTATTGCGAGCATTTCAGGCTAGTCTGGGTAGCAGCTAAACACATGGACTTTTCTGCCACTTTCATCTACATAACATAGCCTAATGTAAGATCCATGATTGCCAAGCCTGCTTGAGGGCTTCAGAGAGCTGACTGTCCTCAGCTTGGAAGCTCAGTAGGCAGAAATCATCACAGTATATGCATCTGAGATTCAAACTATTTAATCCCTTTCATGTTTATTTAATTAAATTCTGTATCTTTTGCATCACAGGACACGACAATTTCAGTTCAGTGGTGATATGCAAAACTAGGAAAATACAACAGAGATCTGGTTTTGCCTTTTTTCGAACACATTCTCCATCTGGCAAGATCAGAAAGACAGACCTTACACACAGCCTTTCTCATAATGTTTTGTCATCCTGTTCTCCACTCCCACAGATGAAAAGGCTATGTGAAAGCAATTTTAGTAACATTCTCATGTATGAGATGAAGCTCTTCTGTAGATCTATATGACTAACAGAAGAATGGCTTGATTCAATCCAGGGGCTAGGCAGAAATGTTTGTTATGTCCTTCATTGCTCAAAGTGATTAAAACACTATAATTGGAAATGGCTTTGAAGAGGCCTAACAGGGACAATCAACTAACCTCCATTCCAATAAGGTCATCTCTTTCTGCTGGTATATCTGCCTTCTGCAGTGTCACAGCTTCCCCTCAGCACAAGCCGGGAGAGCCAGATCTGCTTGCCTCAGGTTGCTCTTCTGCCTAATGTGCTTAGAAAGGCTCAAGTTTTACTGATTTACAATGACACTCATAGGCTTAGACAAGGACAGGCTTTGATTATTCATCTTTTCCTTATTCTTGCCAAGGCGAAGGAGGAGCAGGTGCCAATTTCCCCAAAACCTCCCATTTTCATGCACGTAAGATTTTTTAAAGAAGGAAAGGGCCCCAAGGTAAGTTTAGCTGCCTGTTATTTTGCACTTTATACATTTAATTTTAAACTATACTATGTCTTCTGAAAATGCAGGACATGATTTGATGCTCCCTCATACAATTCTTCTTTAGGAATTAATTCTTCATGTAAAGAGACAAAACCAGAAAGAATAACTCCTTTCCTGGCTCTCAGACAGCTTTCGTGTCTTCAAATCACCTTTGTAAACCATGGAAAACATTGTGTAGGGTCAGGCAAAACACAAAATCAGACATTTAGGCTTGGGATGTTTCCTCTGGGTTGTCATTTCTAGACTCTTTCAATTATAAACTAGCAGGTAACATTTTCATAAGCTACAGATACACCATTTAAGAAACATTCCTTACAATAGAAACTTTGTACTTTACAATTTCATAAACATTTTTCTTGTCAAAGAAGCAGATTGAAACTGGTAAATGTTCTATTTAGCCTGGTGATATAGCAAAAATAACACCTTCAAAATTAACTGATTTTTTTTACTGTGCAACTATGTAAATCCATACGAAATTCATCAGGACCTTACACAAGACACAGGGTTTTAACCAAGGCTTGCTAAATCCTTGTGAACCTTCCTATGCTTTTGGTGGTCATCCTCTCCACATGTGAGGCATGGCTTCTAGAAAAGGTCTTCCTGAACAGGCTTTTCCTTCACTTCAATTTCCCATTCCCAGCTTTAAGCATGTTTTATTGACAGAGGCCCTTTTTCTATAGAGCTCAATTTTCTGATGAAAAAGCAGCAAACAGTGACCATTTGAATTTTTTACTGGCGAGGCTGCAGTCCAGGAACCAACCAAATTTGTGAAAGCCTTTGACCATTTGTTCTACTTAATTGACCAAATCCATCTGGAAGAAGTACATTAAAAGCTACAGAGCATTTTCTCTGTTTTGGAGTGCATTATACCTTTCATGTCTGCAGTGTGGAGTTTAGTTGACAGGTTTAATTGTTCCCGGATTTGGCAATCCTCATTAGTTTGCATTCAGTGTTATGTCTTTTATGGATGGTAAATTATTTGACATGAGTTGGTATTGCAGAAATAGTTATTTCTAGGCTGCTGCCAAGAGACTGCAAATTATTTTCATCTAACACTCACAGATTTATACTTTCACATTCTTGTACCCAATCCTAATGAACCTTGCTTAAAAAGGAAAATTTAAGCATGACTATCTCCTCATTGTAATTTCACACAGATTATTTTAAACAAATGGGAGTGTCTTGAGACTGGCACAGTGCAGATGCCAGGGAATATCCAAATGCTCATTGATTACATTAACAGTTTTGGTCACGGATGATGTAATTCTCCCCCATGACAATTCCTAACATAGAAATATAAAAGCGTTGGTTGCTGGATTGCCTAAATTGCATGCTAAAATACTTTGCTGTTAGACCATGTACATTTCAACATTCTAGGAATGATACTGTTCCTTTCTCGAGAGCCACAGGAACCGGTAAGTATCTTTGTGGTATAATAATAAAAAAGAGTAACAATTATTATGCTGCAACCATAGCTTACCTATAGACTGAGTTAAGCTTGCTTCATGTCATGTTTATGTTCATATCATTCATAGCAATACATTCAGAATCCCTTTAATGTTTGGGATTTGATTTTACTTATTTGTTTGTTTACTTTTTAACAGACATCCAGTACTAACCTGTGTTGTGCCTCGTGTTTCTACACTATTTTTAGAATTGTATATGGTCTTTATAAAAGAACTTTCTATAGTGAGATGAAAATTGCACCCAACACTTAGGCTATGTGGATACAAAGCTGATTTCTTGGCTGCCTTTCATTCTAAGGTCCTTCTTCCAAGTTACATTCAGTTAGCTACTCCTTATTTGAGCAATATCTGTAGTTATCTTGAGTTTTCTGTGACTATTGCCTGACTTGATGGGGCAAGAACTGATTAGTAAAAGTGGTGTCGTATGAATATGGTCTTTATTAAGAGCTTATTTAGACTTATCCACCAGCTATTTGAATTTACTGAAAAACTTATTGTTAATTCCTAAAACTTACTGTTTGTGTTATAACCTCTGGTTTCACTCTGGCTTTTTGCTTGCTTTTGCTCTGCAGGTGTACTTGATTTCATTTCTACTGCCCTGATTTCTAGTTATATTATATGCCCAGGATTAACCTTTCATTGTTGCTTCGTGTGAGTGGTTGTGTAGCTATCCTGAAGCACATATAGTATCTAAACATTTCCATTTTCTTCTGTTGTTGATATCTAAACCAAATATTTGAAAAGTATGCCTGAAGTTTCCCAGTTGGTTCCCAGCTTAGAGTCCATGAAGAATTTTCAGGAATGAGTGTTCACTAAACATAGATTGGAAACATAGTCCTGCCTGCAAAAATTATGTCTGCCTTAGCTGTTTCAGCACCAAGTTGTGATTTAATGATGTTGGAGAGTTTTATGATGTCTAAACAGTTGTGCATTTCAAGGTGTTCAAAATACATGTTCAACAAATTCATGGCCTGTAGTTATGACTTTTGGCTCGCTCTGTGCATATTGGTTTATATTAAGTATTAAATGTTTGCTCAGCTAAGTGTCAGCTCCTACAACACTGAGTAGGTCTATCTTGCATTCCCAGCTCATCCACAAATAAGCTGGCAGTAGCTAATAACTACCATTAGCATTGGATCCTGAATTTTAGAGTATGCATTGTTATAATGGATGGAGCAGCTAACGCCAAAGTCTTTTGGGGTTGTTTCAGGCCTTCTGGAGAGATACAGCTACCGTATCACATGGATAAAGCTTGTCTCCTGTGCTACAGAACTGCTGTCTAGAAAACATCTACTTTTTGGTCTGCAATGTGCTGTCTGCTCAAAGCACTTTTCTTTGGCTTACCTTCTCATTGTATCATTGTAGGCTGAGTTAGAGAATTCAGAAGTGGCTTTTTCTTGATGCTTTTTTATGTGATGGGTGGGTAGACTGTGGAAAAGTAGTTTATCATTCCCATACATTGTTAAATCATATTTATTCAGCTTTTCAGTTTCCCTAGGTGCAAGTATAACCAAAACAGAAGAGTTAAATTGTCCTCAGTTTCAGCTTGCCAGCATGCAGCCGTTAGTGGAATATGCTTAGTTGTCGTTTCAAGTTGTTGCTGTGGTTATGGATTACTTTTTCATTGACCTTTATTTCTATGACAACAAAAAGTGGCCTCAGAAATTTTAATTCCTGGGAGATCCTAACTGCCTGGTTATAACAGCCCCATTTTTGGCCACAAATTTATCTGACTCTGCCACTTAACAGGGCCTTGGAATTTGAAGTCATTAATGCCTTTGCTCTCAATAGATGTGGTCTGATTTCCTTGGCTGTTGTTAGTGTATAGTTGAAAATGCATCACAGCTAGACTCCAATTCATCTTTGATCTTGTGTTAGTTATAGTTGAGTAGCTTGCAGTCTTCTGTAACATATCTCATAGGAAATCTTGGATTTTCTGAACTCACTCCTGACATTCATTTCTCTGCATTCCCTGTGATGACAGATACTGCTGCTTTTAAATCTTTCAGCATAACATAGCACAAGAATTGTTTTCAGACGATATTTGGTGATAAATTTATACAGCTGCATACCATGTAGACAAACCTTGAGTGTTGGTCTGGAGATGAATTCACTGGTAATGCCAGAGGAGAGAAGTCACAATTTCTTCACAATCTGCACTTGCAGATTGCATCAACCACTTTGAACCTGGTTTAGTTTCCTCTGGGAACTTCAGTGAACCATAGGGCCAAGTCAAAGTCAGGCAGAAAAAACAACTTGAACTTTTTCAGAGGATTCCAAACTTTATTAGCTTCTTCATAAAAAATGCCCTGACATTAGTTTCTATATGTCACTTTTGGGCAGCCTGAGCTCAATGTGAGTTTGGATTGCTGACAAGAGCTTTGTGTCTGTATCCATACTTATTATGAAGGGATAACCAAAGTTGTTTTGTAGTGTACCTTCACCAAGATGTCATTCATACACTGTTGGGGGCTTTGCTCTTGCCACTGCATGCTATAGTCATAAATGTTTTTCTATGGCTAAATCAATTTTTTTCAATAATGTATCAAATACACTCTGGCTAGTCTATAACATGGAAACTTTCATGTCTCTGGAGTTTTTAAAAATAGAATAGTTTTTTAAATAGAAACTCATACTCACAGTCTGCACTCCTCCTGCACCCAAGGAGCATCCAGCCACCTGTCAGCTCTAGCTCAAAGCTTGGTGACCTTGGCATTGCTATGGCAGGATGGAGATATGGCAGGGTAGCCTTTCTGAGATCTGAGTAGGACACTCAAGTTTATTGACTGGTACGCATACAATAAATATTGTAGTATCTCTTTAAATTTCTGTAATTATACCCCATAACTGTTGTTGGTATTTGCTATAGGAATATATGAATGCTTGTAATGAGCAATTAAACCTCTATCATATCAGTGATGTTAGACATAAAAAGTAGAAGTTAAAGTATTTCTAAAAATCTAAATATATCAGAAACATCTATCATTGTAATATAAAGGGAACACTTCAGCATTTTATTAAGAAACTTTGCTAGGTAAAAGTAATTGCATTTAGCATAGTGTATTTAATCAACATAATTTATTAATAAAATTTTTTTGGAATTTACTTCATCAGTTTTTTTTTCTCATACCAGTTTTGTCTTGAAAATTCTTTACTGCAATGTTTCATTTTAAAATTATAATGTTCTAAATGCCAAACCAAAAAAGTGATTTGTTAAACTGTAATATTTTGGATATTGACTATTTTTTTAAAAAAAAGAAAAATAATTTCAGGAAAGAAAATTTGCTCTACATAAAAGATTGTCTTTGAAAAAACTTGCCTGTTGCACAATTTAAAAGTAACAGGATAAGGCTTTAATTCCTGGTTTTATTTGATTCCTAGAATGTCAGAAAGACTGTCACCAAAAATTTTCTAAAACTTCATTATATTGTGCTATGAATTTTGAAGTATTGTACACAATATTTTTCAGTTTTCGATGTATTCTAAAGAGACACACTGAAAAATCATATTGCAAACTTTTTGATGTTTCTAGATCTACACAACATTTAACCTTGAATAATTTCATGAGGAATAAAACCTGAAAAAGAAGAACAGGACAGGAGCATTTCTCATGTGCTGGTGGCTTGTCCATGACAACTGTTGGGAAAGGATCATAAAAGTCAGGGATCACACCAGTTTCGCTGTAAAACTGGCATGGAGAAGAAAAAGCAATGAGATGAAATAGGTTTTTCCTTTGTTGGAATGGGTACTTGGGATAGGAGAAGAGCAACAGCCACCATTGCCACTCACCATAACAGTGACATAAATTAGATGATTTTATTTACTACAGTTTGGGCCATTTTGCCCTTTGATGTCTCTGACATTACTTTCCCCAAAGTCTGTGAAGTTTTGCACCACTTCTATTGTCTCCAGGGCATTTTACATCAAAGATGTAAAGAGACAGTGTGCTCTGGGTCTGCTCTGATGCATCTTGGCCCTGATTTTTGTCTCACTAATCTCTTCAGGATTGATTCACTAAGTGGAGATTAAGCCCTCAATGTTGACATTCATAATACTAAATATGGTTGCTAGGCCTCCTTCCAAAATGTGGGTGTTAAGAATTCGGTTTCCTTTACAGTGAAGATAGAAAAATAAGGTCGTTAGGTCCACAGTGAATGTAGAAAACCCCCAACAACTGTCATGTTGAGAAGAGTTAACAGGTTTGAAGTGACAAGGAAAATTATGACTTTTAGCACATAGGGATATGCAGCCAGCTGACATTTTGGAATTACATACGCCATGTTCACCAAAGCAATGACTTTGACATAGGTTTTCTCTTCATAGCAAGGCTATTACCACCAGGATAGGAAATCATTTTTTCATGATCTTTTCTTGCATTTTGATGTATCCTCCTTGTAAGGTCAATCACCCAGAGCAGGAATGACAGAGTCCCACTAGTGCAGATCACCCAGTTGCTGATGAGGCCATTTCTTCGAGTGGGAGTTCAAACTCCTTTTGACAGGGGTGATTTGGACACATGCATGATGAATGCTATAACCTTTAAATTCATGGATTAAATGAGGCTAGGACATCATAAGCACCACTGCCAACTCTACCTTTCCATCTATGTTTTCTAGTGATTTCTGCCAGGAGGTAATGTGAATAAATGAAGCACTTTTGAATACTACATAAGGTTAGACCAAAGACAAGTGTTACAGGTGAGTGCTGTAAAGATAATGATGTAAAGTTCACCTGTGAGCTTAAAACTTCTGGGGAATTTCCAAATGGGAGAGTAAGTATCTAAAAAATTGGGCAGGGAGTTTGAGGACATCAATGATGCCAAAAATACCTGATGTGATTATAATTTTCCATAACATGATTTCAATATTAATGACATAAATAAAAAATACAAGGTTGTTATCTGAGCTACCTTTTGTTTTGTTGCACAGTTTTATGCAAATAAACGTATATTTTGGGAGTATACGTTAAAAGTTAAGCCTTTGGTAGATTTCTTGAACTTAACGAATGGACAACTTCCATTTTTAGGAACCTGTTACTCATTGTAGCTGAAAGAATTTTATGAAATATTATTAAACCTAGCTTCAACATATACTCTAAAAGAGATAACTTAGTATTTGTGTATACTGTCCAATCAAATGCCTGATATTTTACCAGTTTTTGCTATAAAGAAAATGAAAAAAGAAAAAAAAAAAAAGAGTAAAAGAAATCCATAAGGAAAAACAAAAGGATTTTTTTTTTCTTGTGTAGGAAGATAATCATACTTGTAAACTGCCAATCAGTCAATGTAGTGATGCCTTATATCTTAATTTAGATTACTTCTGTGGCACTGTACCAGAACTCATACAGATTAAGCTTTAAAAACTCATATACTGAAGGTGGATCTCTGGCAATCTTCAGCCTAAATGCTGCATCTGTAGCCTTGGTTAAAAATACCCAACGCAGTATAATGAAACTTCCTTAATTTTAACTGTTATTTTTATTTGGAGAATAGCATTTTGGTATCTCTCAGCTATATGTCTTTGAATATATACTTGATTATATGTATAGTGTTAAAGCAACCCCTCTACATTTCCCTGGTAAACAAATGCCTGATTAGTTTACAGACTTGCCATTTCTGGCCTTCTTTTTAACCCTCTTACCTTTAGTCAATTAAGAGAGTTGTTTGTTTGCTTTAAAATGATATAATCCTGAGCACATTATGCTGTGAAACCTAACACTTTAAATTCAATGTACTGGAGCTGGATATTACATAAGTAATCACCTAGTTGAGTAGCTGAAAAAGTTTTTTTTCTCCAAATCTCCCAAGGCACCCATTTCTCTTCACAAGTGCTGTAGGGTGTTTTTTGCGTATGAGTTTTATTTTCTATTTATATCTTACGACAGGAGAAGCAAAAGCTTAATTAAACTGCAGCTGTGGTTTACCAAAATTGGAACAATTTTTTTAGTGTTATAAACAAAGATGATAGCATAATGAGAAATAAAGAGCGGTGTGATAATGCACCTTTATTTTGGTAGCTAAAATAAGAGTATGTTCCCGAAAACAAGTCTTAGATGAGCCAACTTCTGACACCTGCTTCCTTGAAATGCATCTGGACTTTAGGGGTCTAAAAAAATTATTCAGAATTAAGCTTCTTAGTCATAAAAATAATGAACGGAAAATATGTAGCATCTCTGCTCTATTACCACCACCCTAAAAAAAAAAAAAAAAATTCAAATTGTTGTCTTTTGTATGAACTGGATAGAAGAATCTTCTAACTGCCCAACAAATTCTTGACTATTGACTGAGACTGATAGTAATTTTAAAATTATATAAATTAGGCTTTATGAGGATATGACTTTGTATTTGGAAGTTTAGTGTAATCTTCCCTGTTACCAAGAATTTCATATCACAGGTACTTTAAAACATCTAAAAAGAAAAAAATAAACCATAACCCCCTGACCCCAAACAAACAAACAAGCAAACAAGAAAACAAACAAGAAACCAAAAAACCACAACCCCACCAAACCCCTAGATTTATGTATTAGAAGAAAAAAATAAAACCAGGTAGTTCAAAGCTTGCAGTTAAATTTTAGAAACTTAAAAGATTTTAAACAATTTAAATTATCCTATGAAACCACTGAATTTGTTTTCAGACACATTTCAATAATATGTGAAATGATAAACTACATGACCTCACACAGCTATATCTTTGTTAAATTGCAGTTGAATGTTAGTCTTTACTTTTTTCCTCTTTGATAGCTTTCTGGTAATACAGTAATGTATTGAATTAAGAGATTTTGTTATCAATGGGAACCATCTTCTACTCTGCAGTAGAGCATGTCAGACAATAACAGAGTGGAACCATGAAATTTGATAGCATTTTAAAGTTTGCCTCCTTCACTTTCTCCTGTTGCCTACAAGACCCCACAAATTAAACTTCTGTGGCTGTAAACCAGAGATTTTTTTTTAGTTGTCCTGCTGGAGAAAGTCTAAACTTTGGAAATGACTGCATTTTTCAACAAAGATTTTTGGGTTCAGATTTAATTCTTTCTAATTATAGCTAAAGTGTAGTGTTTATTAATCTGTTACTGAATTTGTAAGAGGACAAGGTTTTTATACAAGTGTAAAAGTCTTAATTCTTAAACTGTCATAAGAATATGTTTTCACTTAGAGCTGATGCAGAGAAAAATCCTGAAGGAGAAGATGGTGTGGGAAAAACTATGTCAAAACTAATCTTTTATTTTAGAATAATGACCAGAATTTTAATGGACAGATGAACATTCAGCTATGTTCAATAGTGATAATGCGAAATTACAGCGGAAGGAGAAATTGTCCAATGTTTCTTTGTAGGTGTTAATTTGCATTCTGGCAGCTGGCCAGCATTAGATGACTAGCATTTGACAGGTTTACAGAAAACAAAGTGCTGGTGTTAAAGCCTAGCAAAGTATTAAAATAAATTAATAACACCAGAAGTCTAAGGGATAATTTTCCCATTCATGAGGATGAAAACCAAAATTCTGAGCCTTACCATTAACTTATATCAGCTTATATTAATGAACATTCTATGTGACATCAATCTCTAAGTTCATATTTGTCTTGTTACTATTATGGGGAATTATCTAATATTTCTTTGTAGGTGTTAATTTCCATTTTGGCAGATGGCCTTCAGTAAAAATTTTAGTGTTCTTCCATTAGATATGACTTTGACATTTATTCTTAGAAAGGTAAATAGTGTTCTAATGTCTTTCATTTTTTAGAGTATACTCACTGAAAGAAAGATGAAGCAGACATAGAAGTGATTTGACCTTTCAAAAAATATTTTCAGTAACTTGTTGCTCTGTTAAACTGCTTTGCATAATTCAAAACATGGATTCCAAGAGCTAATTATCACATCTATATTTAAATCAGAGTTCAGTGAAAACTTTCAAAATCTTTTCACAAATGTTTTTGAACAATTTCAAGATGAGGCAGAGTACATGTGGCTGTGAAAAGAAAATGCTGATATATAAATATATATAAATTTGCTTAAGTGAACAATTCTACACATATACTTAGGGATCATTTGTATCACAGGTGGGTGTAGAAATGAGGCTGTTTTACAGATAATTTTATTAATAACAGGTCTTTTTACTTCACATAAATGTATTGATCGGCACCTAACTCAGAGCACTGTTCCCATGACCTGGTGAGAACAATATCACAGTTTCAGTTCAGTAACTTTAATTGATCTGAGTTTTACAACATTTTCATAAAACCATAGAGATCTCGAGTCGCATGAGGATTGTTGAGTCCAATTCCCTAGTCCTCCCAGGATGACCTAAAGCTGAACCATACGAATAAAAGAATCTTTCAGATGCTCCTCAAGCTCTGGCAGGCTTGCTGCCACGACCACTTCCCTGGGGAGCCTGTCCTATGCCCAAACACCCTCTCAGTTAAAAACCTATTCCTAATGTCCATCCTGAAATTCACCTGATGCAGCTTCACTCCATTTCCTTGAGTCCTGTCACTGGTCGCCAGGGAGAAGAGATCTGTGCCTGCCCCTCTGCTTGCCCACCTTGAGGAAGCTGTAGACAGCAATGGGTTCCTCCCTTAGCCCCTTCTCCTGGCTGAACCAATCAAGTGATCTCAGATGGTCCTTATAAGTCTTGTACTCGAGGCCTCTTGATAATCCTCCTCTGGATACATTTCTAATTTTATGTCCTTATATTGATGTGCCTAAAACTGCACACAGTATTCAAGGTAAGGCTGCACGTGCATAGATTGGAGTGGGACACTGACATCTCTCAACCAGCCAGTGATTCCGTGCCTGATGCCCTTCTGGGTGCCAGGGCACACTGCTGCTCCTGTTCAACTAGAATTCCCTGATATCTTTCCACGAGCTCCTCTCCAGCTTCTCATTCCTCAGCTGGTGTGTATAAAAAGAATATTTTATTGAAGTTACAGTCTCCTCATCTTACTGAACCAGACTGTGGATATTTTGACTGGAGTTTTTTTGAGGGTTTTTTGTTTGTTTATTTGTTTGTTTGTGGTTTTTGGGGGGGCGATGTGAATTTGGGGCACTTTTTAAAGTGGTTTTTGTTTCTTTCATTCTATTTTCTTGCATGGTTGACCCTAAAGAAAGAGTGACCCACCTCTGCCATCAACCCAACCCATTAACCTCTGCCCAATCTTTATTGAATAAAAAGTTGTAACAACCAAAACACCCAACACATTTTCTCATGACAACTCATACCAGTCATCTGCAGTAGTCAGACCAAGGAAGTCTGACCATACACTGCAACCAGACACAGAGTAATATTTAGAGATTTTTTTCTAATTCAAGCTTTTAAAAAAATTATCTCTTCTACAAAGAAAGATAACATTACTTAACTATTTGATTAGTGTCTGGTACTTGAAGAATGGGGGAGGCCTGTGAAATTAGAGTTTATATATGTATCATTTTTTAAAATGAAAATGAAATGTTTTTCTTCATGGCTATAACTTGAGAAGCAATAGGCATTTCTACTTTCTAGAAATTCACATTTTAAGGAAGGAAAGCTTAGAAAATTAATCCTCTTGCACATAAAAAATTCAAATAAGAACAGTTTTCTTCTTTGGAAATAATGGAATAGACCTCTTGCATACCAGAAGATTAAAAAAAACTTGCAAAAATATATGACATAAAATAAATAATCTTTACCCAGCACAGGTCAAATTAATGTAAAATCCATCTCTGTAGGGTGTTATTAACTCCTAATATTGGCCTTCGTCATAGCCATTATATGTATTTAAAAGAATGACACCACTAAGGTATTGTCCACACAGCTAAGAGTTAAAAATAACTTTTTTTAAAATATGCAGTTGATGTATAGTGTGTACTGCTCTTTGGGGGTGTTATTTGGAGATACAAAAGGTGTTATTCATAATGCCTCTTTTTACTGGAAAATGTATGCTCACTAACTTAGTTTCAAATGCTGTTAAAAGAAAATCTGCAGACAGAGCAAAAGGGCAAAAGGGTGACATCTGGCATAGCAGACTTTCTAAGATCGTTTTGGCACACAGCCTGCATTTAATGGCAGACGCTGAGAAAAAAAAAATATTGGAATCAAAAGAAAAGAGAATACAATGAAAAATTTATTTCTAATCTTCAGCTATTGCAAACCACTCAAAACTAGTCAAAGTGCTTTAGTTTATTATCTGCATGCCTTGTACTGGGCTATTCTGTGATCTCTAAATGACCCAAAACCAGGTCTGAGGTGTGACATTTTATCAGCCTGATTACAGCTACTCACTGCAGCATTTTCTAATCGCTATACACTTGATTTCACCTTCTCAATTTTCACCTGAATGAGTGATACACAAAAACATCCTCACCATTACCAGGCCTCATGCACTTCATTTTTCAGCATGGATGAAAGATGATATACATGCCATGCTGTTTGAAGTGTGGCCAAATGCATTTTACACTTTAAACAAACAGTGCCGTGGAAACTATGATATGCGTGTCCTTGGAGGAAAACAGTGCATGCATTTCATCTACACAGGGAAAGAACAGATAAAGAAATATGTAGATGTTATAACTATTAAACCTACCTAGACCCTGGGACATTTTTTTAGAGAGCATGTCTGACTGAGCAAAAAAGTAGAATTAGTGATCTCATTGACCCTTTTTTTTTCACTGAGTTCCTTACTGGACTTCTTTGTTTCAGATGTAACTAAGAAGGAGTAGAAAGGAGGATATTAATTTTTAGTGATCAATAACTCATTGCTTTACAATTCGAAGAGTTAATTCTGCCAAATCTCTGAGTTACTGATTCTTTCTGTTTAGAATCTGTGTGTCTGAGAGGCTTTGTTGCCTTTTAAAACAATGCACACACATGAGGGAGGCGGTCTTCTGCTTCCTGTGGTGTTGCTGGGAAGCAGCACTGCAAATTAGCTTTGAGAAATGTGTTTGCATTTACGTATGTGCTAATCTGAAACCACAGTGCCTCCCTCTTTTTTGATCTGTCTGTTCCCGTCACCTTAAATGAATGCGGAAATGTAACACTACACAAAGTGTAGTCTAATAGTAGCTATATGATAGCTAATACAGCTACATAATAGGTAATATAATAATAATAATAATATTAATAGCTATGGTAAAAACCTGTACAACACCACATGCAGATAGCACTTTGGCACAGCCTTGGGCTTCTTTAACTATTTTTCTCTGGTTGTTTTACTTGAATCCTTGTCTCACCAGGTCAGTTCCTCTACTTTTGCAGCCAAAAAAATTGTTTTTTGACCTCTACTTTTGGAATCAGCTTGGACTGATTGGGCACTTGGGGAGAGAGTATTTATTTTATGGTGCCTGGTATACTGTGAATTCATGTAGATGCTAGGGAAGTAGTATTCATAGGTCAGGGGATTTTATATTTTTGCTAACAGAAAAGAAAATTTGTTTCTGAGCTCCTCCAGTAGACTTAAAACAGTTGCCAAAAATGCAGCAAAAGGCATGCAGTAACACAAGCAGTGTATTTGGATAAAACCAACCAACCAACCAACCAACCAAGCCATCAACTATTGTAGTACATTACCTTTTCTCAGAGGCTGTAAAGAAACTTGGAAAAGCAAATTGTCTTCTACTGCTCAGTGATAAGTTGTCAGAAAAACATGTATGCATGCTAGCTACTTATCTTAGTCCAAATTTCTCTACTCAATATTTGATGACGAGTCATCACTGAGATAAATTTTACACTGCTATATTAAAATATCACCATGAAAAGTCATATTTTATAAAAGTGAAAGGGAAATATTATAGATTAGACTGCTGCAGTGAACCATTGCTTTGGGGAAACAATAAGAATGAAAAAAATTCTCCATTGAAATAAGTCTTGAAGTCTCAACTTATTTTCCCAAAAACATCTGCCTTTCATCTGATATAAACATAAAATTTGGCAGAGTTTACTCATCTTTGCTCAGATGAAGCCAAGAACTAAAATAAACACGAAGAATAATTCAGTGTTGAATGCTGATGACAGAGATTTGGGCATAAATTTTGCAGTGATTTTAGCTAGTGCTATTAATTCTTCATGTTTAACAGAATAACATGAGCTGAGGAAAACTAATGAAAAATAACATTTTAAAATATGTTGTTTTTCAGAATCCACCCTTGTAGTTCAGAAAGTATCTAGAAATGTTTTTTCCTTCCCTTAACTAGAATACAAGTATCTAAATCGATTTTTTCAAATTTTTTTTCCCACAGATCTTCTTTTCACCTATATTTATGTTGTAGGAATACTAGTTGCTAAATCAGTTCCTAGCCCTTCCTGAAAGGAGTCAGCTACATAAAAATGTAAAAAGCGGCTGAAAGTTAATAAAGTTCCTTCCTTTTTTCCCTTTAATGAGTTATAAGTGCTTGAAAGTAATTCCAATAAGCTATGTCTAGGAAAGTTAGAAAGAAGATTATTTTTGAAATTGCTTCAAATTGCTTCAAATCTGGCTAGGGACTGATTTTCATCCTCCTCCTCCCATGCTACAAGAAACTACTACAAGTAAGGCATACACTAATACGGAAGAAATTTCTGAACATGAATTTATTTAATTTGAGTTATTAAAAAAATTGGTACTTGTTATTAGTCTATAAATTGCTCTGAATTGGTAGTGAGCTATAAATGTCAAAAATGAAAGGCGGGCAAAACTTCTCTACACACATGAAAGAAGGAAGTATTTCAGGAATACAAAATGCATTTTTCATGGGATTTGTCACCACTTATTAGTGTTCATAGAAACATCCACACATTTTCAATCCTGCATCAACTGTTTTGTCAAGAATAACGTTTCATGGAGGGAAATTGTATGCTTGCAGCATACAAGTTGAGCCAGTGGTAGCATGAAGCTATTTTTTTTAATCTCAACTGCAATAAATTAATCTTTTGAAAATTCTGCAGCTTTAATATCCTACTAGCTGTGATATAAAATCTGCCTAATACTGGCTAATAGAACATGCTGTAAGGAGATGATCCTAGGTGAAAAGATGTGGGGGAATACTGCTTGCCAGTTTGACTTCAGACAGCTTCTTTGCTGGGGAAGGAAATTGCTTGTGTTCTCCAGGAAAGAAAGGAAACAAAGGCAACACACAAAACACAAAGTCTAAAAGAAGATGACACAAATGTCAGTATGCATCAACAGTGTCATAGCAATATATTGTAGGTTCAGTGTATTCATTTGGATTACATTTCATATTACTTCACATTCTTTATTCAGCTTATTGTAGGAAAGAGACAATTCCATGACCAATTCATGAATCCAAATACTGCAGACCTTGGACTATGTCTCCATTATCTAGAGATCCAGTACAGTTCACTGGATGTATATAATGAATTTGTTGATGTTGAGGACTACCTCTTACGTTTGCTTCATATTTAATTTGGGTGTTGTGCTCCACTTGGATTTGTCTCATGAACTGACATCCTCACTGCATGTATGCCTCATTTTTGGTCACCTTGTATCATGGTTTAAGCCAAATCAGCAGCTCAGCCCCACGCTGCTCCACAGTCAAGCCACCCAGCCTCTTTACCCCCACCTTTGTGGAATGGTGGAGAATTGGAAAGGTAAAAGTGAGAAAACTTGTGGGTTGAGATAAAGACAGTTTAACAGGCAAAGCAAAAGCTGTGCTTATAAGAAAAGCAAAAAACAAAAGGAATTAATTCACTACTTTCCGTGGGCAGGCAGGTGTTCAGCCATCCCCAGGAAAGCAGGGCTCCATCACGGGTGAGTGTGGAAGAAAAACACCATCACTCCAAACGTGCCTGACTTCCTTCTTCTTCCTTCAGCTCTATATGTTGAGCACGACACCTCATGGTCTGGGATGTCCCTGTGGTCAGTTGGGGTCAGCTGTCCTGGCTGTGTCCCCCCCCAACACCTTTGTGCACCCCCAGCCTCCTCACTGATGGGGTGGGGTGAGAGGCAGAAAAGGCCTTGACTCTGTGTAAGCTCTGCTCAGCAACAGCTGGAACATCCCTGTGTTACCAGCACTGTTTCCAGCACAAATCCTAAACACAGCTCCATACCAGCTACTGTGGAGAAAATTGTCTGTCCTAGAGAAAACCAGCACCCTTTGCCTCTCAATCAAAGCTGTCCAAAGGCCATCATTTTTTATTTAAAATATTTCAGGATTCTAGCTTAGAGTCCACTGAAAAGGAATACAGGCCACACACTCCAGAACTGCCCTTCAAAGTGAGTCTGCTCACGGAGTGAATGCAGAATTTATTCACAAGAACCACAAGTGCTCCAAGACAGTGATAAAGACTCAGGTTTTGTTAACTCCTGTTGTATTCAAAATATAGCATACAAATTGGTGGACCTTTCAGAAGTTGTAAACTGTGCTTTCTTTTCCTATAAATTGACATGTAAGTAGCAAACAGCAAACAATTTTGGGTTTGGGCTCTTGCCACTGGTGGTATAGGGAAAATTACCTGTTTTACATCTAGCTTCCAGGGAATACTATTTCACCTCTAAATTACATTAAACCCACATGAATTCACTCTCCGAACTGAGCTGACTCTATATTGCCACCATTCCTTCAGTTTGGTTTGTGCTGAAGTTGGTAACTGGACTGAAATCTGCAGACCTGATTGCAGTCTGTAAATAAGGATACACTAATTTGATTAACTTTAGAAGTTGTTTTCCTTTTTTTTGTTGTTGTTATTCATCTAATTAAAGTAATTGTAGTTAATTGAAAAGGCATGATTGGCTTAATTAGATCTGAAGATGCAACAAGAAAATCACTAACGATGAAGACGGAATTGATTTGATGGAAAACTACTCCAAACAAAAGTGTGGTCTGAGCATTATGGATCTCTTTAGAGAGAAACATTCAAGAAACAGTCATTTTTTTCTTTGCAGAAGCAATGAACAGATGTAGGACTGTTGTACTGAAAATAAGTTGAAATAGTGTTGATTTGATAAATCTGTCCAGCTTTGCCATCTCATATAATGAGCTTCATCTTTCTAATTGTATTGCCAGCTGCTTTAGTTTTCAAGAGGTGGTGGGAATGGAAATTTGATATTGTTTAGGGAAGTAGGCTGTACCCAGCATAGGTCTTTAGGAGGATTAGGGTATATTGGGGAAAAGCTCAGATCATATTAAAATTCATTGGATTTTTAGATAGCATGGTGTCTCTTGACTTGACAAGGTCCCTTCATTATAAACTTACATATAGAAAACTAGTGAATTAAAATGTTTTGGTTGTGTCCCACACTAAATTAGGCAACAGGTCTTTGTTATTTGTTACCCATCAGAAAGAGGTCCAGACTGCCTCCATGGGGCTCATGGAAGGAGACTTTGAAGAATTTTGGAAAAGAAGCAGCAATGAAATTAGCATAATTATTACTCAGACAAGTTGGCCAGGAATCATATTGTCTGAGAAAACATTTTAGCAGCTTGACTTTGAAAGTGCATGACTTTGCTGAAGAGTCAGTTTTATGATTAATGATCTACAATCTGTTTCCGAGGGATTAAAAATATTTCTCAGTGGAAATGAGGTAAAAAATGCAGATGTTAGACATTGTCCACTCCAAGTAATGTCACAAATTACACAGGGTCTGGTTTTTACAAGTTCTCACAGGAACGCAAGAGAAAAATGAGAATAATTGTCACAAGATTATGTTAAAAACTTAATTTTTATTAAATAATTCAATGCTAGTGGTGTGAAAAAATATTTTTTCATTGCCTGAAAACTATGTTGTCTCTAGTTCAGACTGAACAAAAAAACAACACAAAACATTGATATGAAAATCATAAATTTAAGTTTAAGAATTATTATGATCACACTACAAGGCATAGGTTAAAAATAAAGAGGAATATAGCCTAGCTGTAGTTATAAGAAAGGCTTTGGGACCAGTGAAATTTAAATTTTGAACTACCTGGAGAAGTAATGAAAACACATTTATTAGTTGCAATTAAAAGCTTGCAAACAAAGTAGAAATGAGTTGCGTGGAAGTGGCTGACCATACCAGATACAGCATTACTGTTGTAAACTAAGGCAGTGTTTTTGAATCAATGGAGTGATACCATTTACATCAGCTAAACAATAATTAATTCCTAGGGAAGGAATATATTCTCTTCTTGCCTACTTGGAAATTGCATCAGCAATGACATTATTGTGAGAAGGAATTTCAAAATTAAAAAAACCTCCAAAACTAAATCCAAACACATACGCCTTTTGGAGGTATTAAGAAAGAGCTGTTCTTCAAAAGACCTCTTAGTGAATGAGGAAAACATTATTCTGAGGAGAGCTTATTGGCTGTGGCTTATCTCATGTAGCTGCACTACTTAGAGCCTCAAACATGATGGACATGACAAGCTCTCCACACAACAGCTTCACGGGCATTTTACTGTGTTATCTTGAATCAGTCTGCACCCCTGCATATCAACAGGGGCTGTCCTTATTGGAGGTGGAAAAAATAGCCTTAAATTGCTCATTTTTGTTTGCTTGACTTGGGGGATCAAGCAGCCTCTAACACAATCTTGTCAAAATTTCTTGGATCTCTCTCCAGTGTTCCTTGGAAGGGCTGTGGTGCAAACGATTCTTGCTTGGTTTGTTCTATTGACTTATATTATTAATATATTAGTTTTACAGCAATGTGTAAGTGAGGGATAATAAGAGGATGCGATTCAAAATAGACATCTCCTTTAGAAGAAAAACGATGTAGAGAAAGACGGGAATTTTGAATCAACATGTTCCTTTACTGAAAAATAACAGCCACAGCTAATAACAAGTAGCAAAAAGCATAGAATGTTAGTTTTACTTTAGATTTCTATATTGATATCTGCAATATTTAGTATCTGTGAAGCCTACCAAAAAAGCCAACAAAAAAGTCAGAAATTTAACCTATAGAAGCTGAATTCCCATATTTAGGGCATAATGTCAAGGAACCTCTTCAAAGTGCAAGTATATGATAAAAAATAAAAATTGTCTTTAGATCAGTGAATTACAGAACCTGCTAATTTGTCTCACAGTTCCATTTCTGACTTCAGAAAGTTCATACATCAAAAGTTTAAAAATACTTTTAGGATGGAAGGAATTTGAAGAAGGGAAATACGTTAAGTTGAATCTAAGGGCCTGAATTCCAGCATGACATTTTATAGTATGAGCATGATCTTTTTCTATTGTAGGTCAAGTTTGATATCATAGATTCCAAAGATTCTCAGCTGGTGCTAGGGTTGCTAAATACTCTGATTAATATGGTACTGGGGTCTACAGGGGTGGCTTCTGTGAGAAGATGCTAGACGCTTTTCCTATGTCTGACAGACACAATATCAGCTGGCTCCAAGACCAAGTCCTTATACCCCTAGAACCTTGCTGAACTGTGATGTCCATGAATGTATTAAGAACACTGTGCTGTAATGTGAATTTTTACCTGTACTATTTTGATAACATCCAAAGATTTTTTTAAAGTTACAATGACAAGTTGTTTCATGACAGCTGAGTTCTAACCTGGTTTGTCCTTTCCTCAAAACAAAAGGAAAAAAAAGATGTGCAAAATAGGGAAAAAGAAATTTTATGTCAAGTGTAAACCCATTCTATTACAGAGCTTGATTCAAAAGTGGCAGCTCTTACATAAAAAATGATGGTGAGGAAAGAGTAAATGGAGGAAAACACAGTTTTCTATTTCTACAGAGATAAAAAATATTCATTTGTTTCATGTTTAGGTATTGATGATAAAATATAACTATAAATTTTGAGAGTACTTTTTTTCACTGTATAAAAGAGATAGTATTTTTTTTTCCTTAAAATCTTACTATAAAAATGTATAGCAGCACACCATTTCTAGGAGTAATTACTTTTTTATTATGATCATATAGCACCTTGCCTGGTGTGAAGTTCATGGACTGTGCATGCATTTTTGAGTTACAAAGTCATCCTGAAGTCAGTTTCTTGTAATAGCAATATATTTTGTATGACAAGTCCTTAAAATGTCTCCAGACTGAAATCTCCAGTTCATCTGGATAGCTGAATCCTGATAAGTTGATGTTGAACAGTGCAAGGTCATCGCTTTTTCTGAGATACACAAAGTTCCTACTGAACTTCAATTTGGAAGCTAGTTGCAACAATGTACTCGAAAAATGAAAAGAGAGTGAGAAACAGGATACACTTTTTTCTACAAAAAAAAAATTGCTTTTTCATGCGTGGTAATCACTACCTGATAACTACACACAAGCCATTTTAATGCCCCAATGCTATATTTTAACATCATGATAAAAATAGTATGTTATGTTTTTGTCACATAGCAACAAGAAATTTAGTTAATATCACAATCTTTTTCCTTTATTGAGAGAGCAAACATTTCTTAGAAGGTTTTGAAACTGCATGGCTGTATGTACCTATGCAAATGTAATTATGTACTTCAAAACAAAGAGAAAGAAAATACAAACTGAGTGAAAAAGATTTTACTGACCTTCAGTCACAGACATGATATTCACAGAGGCAATATTTCCTCTGTTTATTATGGAAAACACAGGTCACTAGCTGCTAGGCTGGGAAAGCTCTCAAACATAAGGACCAAGCTCGTAGGTCATTATTGGTGGTGTTTTATCTGTACTATCTACGATTTTCCTCTTCCATGGCAAACTTCCCAGGAAAATGTCACTAACATTTTCACAAATGCTAAAACACGCAAAAAGTTTAGAAGTTTTTAAATATCTGGGCCACTGCTTGTCTTAGAAAGGATCAAACACAAGGTACTTACTAAAGTACCCATGGCAAGGTAAAATAAACAAACAAAAAACAGGCCATCAAATTTCTGTATACAGTGCCCTGAAGCATCATCTTGTCTTCGTCCCAAATCCCCTGGAAGAATAAATCTCCTTCCTTAAAGATAATCAGAAACTGATAGACTAAGGCATTCTTTTAGAACTAGACTCCAGAACAGTCCTTAAAGGGAAACCTTATTGAATTTCTTCCCTGTCTAGAGTGGTGGCAGTATGATCTAGACATGAAAGTAGGTGTGTACTGTACATCTACATATAAATACATACATACAAACAAATATGTATATATGTACATTTATGCTTGCTAAGGAAAAGAAACACTCTTCCATTTACATTTCAAACTTTCAAAAGAAAGCCAGGGTTTTGTTTTTTTTTTTGTAAATGTTTACTACTCTTCTGTTTGCAAAGCTGAAATTCAGCTCATTCTACTGCATAAATCTCAAAGACTGGTGTTAGAAATCTCTGAAAGATATATCTGTAACCCTTGGCTGGCACAGTTGAAGTCACAGATAACGGCATAGGCTAACCCTTAAAATTAGTAATATGTTCAATCACTAGTTTGTTTCTAGTAGAAAACACTGAACACTGTAATAGCATGTTATGTCGGCAGACATGTCAGGAAGTTATTTCATCAAATGGTGAATAAATCACATTTCTTTCAGTAACTTCATTCTTCTGTGTTTGACCTTAACCAAAACAAGAACGCAAAAATCAAACCTTTAAAATAACTGATGTTTTAGTGCCTTTTAAATTACTCATTTAGTTTGAATTTTGATCAGAGACTTGAGAGAGCTTTTCATAATCCCACATGATTTATGGAAGGTTTTGCAGTTAACTCACTTGGCCTTAAAAAAGTTCATTCATTAATATTTGATAATTATCTGACACACCAGACATGCAGGTGTATTAATAAGTGTAAGTGTGGCTTACAGCTGTGAGCTGGTTGGAACAAACTCGTACAGTGTTCTGTCCAAATCAAGATCTCATTAGAAGGTTAACAACTTATTTATGGAGGAATTGCATCTTCTTACATGTAAGGAGCTCTTAAACATACATGCAATGACATCCCAAACAAGGTGATAAACTAGAGATCCCTGATAGTCAGGAACAGACATACTCCGTATTATTTTATTCCTTATGACAATTTGAATTTTACTTTAATGTGAAATAACCAAATTATTTGTGGGATCATCAAATTGTCTCAATTTTAATTAGATGTTCTCTTAGCTATATCTTCTATAGCCCCGCAGAATGTCTCCTCCCAATCTCCTTTGTTTCATTCCTTTATTTCTTATATGTGAGGACGTCAATGACAGCTTGATGAATGGACGCAGAACTGTGATGAGTTTTCTACACTCCATTGCTCTCTGTGTCCAATCTCTGTGTTGTCCATTGTAGGGGTTGTTGTCCATTGTAAGGGTGAGACCCAAGGACTTGGTTGTGTTCAGTGAGGGTAGTGTGGCTGTAGTTCACAGCTGACAAGAGCCTGCTAGGGATCCTGTGCTGTGAGTAACACAGAACAGCTCAGTGTGTGATGGAGTGCAGAAAGCAGTCAATTGCTGCTCTCGAATGAGAAAGTAGAGATGATTGAGGTAACAGGCTTAAAGTCTAAGAAATCAACAGTAGAAAAACCATTGTTAAAATCTAACAGGAATTTTACTGTGGCAAAACTGTGACTTCTAAAAGCACCTACAATGAGATTAGGATTTGAGTGCAAAACAATGAAAGTCCCAGAGAAGCGTGCCAGTAACTAAGATTCAATATTAGACAGAGATGATTTGATGCATTGAGGTAAACCAGTTACTGGTGAACTGATTAGAGGATGTGAGAGCCTGTTTCTTTATGGAATAGGAACAATTTTGTAAAGAAGGGATGCAGAACATATGGAGGAAAACAATTCCCTTGAGAATGAAGAAAAGAAGGGACTCTGCAATGGAAAGGGAGTATTCATGTCAGTGAAAGCAATGTTTGGATTCTAGCAAACATTAAAATGTCAACACCAAAAAGTCAGAAAAAAACAGGTCAATATGTCATCATGATGAAAGAAAATTGCATATAATGATTCTTCTGTTTAGCTCAGGGTTCCTACCACCTTTAGATGATGATGCTTTTGGATGACGTAACAGAATCATCTATCTGCTAGCAGTTGTGTATATTGGATAAAGGAATTGTCCAGATCTCAGGGGATTTTTTGTGTCTATATATCACTGGCATCCGACAGTATCCTTGTAGGCTGATTTTGTCCCCTTACTGAAGCAGCCTAATGCTTGGAATAACAAAAAGAATTTTTTCTAGGATATACTTCCTCTGTGAAATGACTGGTGGTACTAGCTAATGACCGAATTACAGAATGGCTACCTCCTATCACAGAGAAATAGTGTATCTGGAGAGGTTTTCCCAGGAGATGAATTGACAGAATGAAGCCTCTATGCCATTTTAAAGGCCCTGGTGAGATTTCAAATCTAGTATCATGTTCAATTTTGGTCAGCATATTAAGGAAAAATGAACTGAAATCACATCTGAAGATGCAGGTTGTTTTAGGGAGGTGAAGAACGTTAATCTCAGGAAAAGAGATTAATCCAGGAAAAAAGAAACATGAGTGAGGATATTGTTACTGTATATGAGTATGCCATGGTGGCAAGTATGTGAGAGAGAACTGTATTTTAAGATAAAAGATCAGACTGGCATGGGAACAAGTGATTATCAACCAGCTATAAGTAAGTTGAAGTTGGAATGAGAAGATGGATTCTAACTCTCAGAGCATAGTTCTGGGCCAGTCTTCCAGGCACAAGTACTGAGGGCAATTCACCCCCAAATGCTTTAAAGATAGAACTTGGAGGGTTTATGAAAGTGATTTGAGTTTGATTTGTCTGCAGGGAGCTGACCCAAGAGGTCTCTGGCAGCCCTGTGAACAGACCATATGCCTTTATCTCTTCCTTCAAACCCTTTTGGAGAACTCATTTTTTCTAGGCAATCCTCCCTATATTACTTACCACTATTCTCTCTCTGCAGTTTCCCATGTGTCCCATGCTTTGTCTTTGTTTCTTTTGTGTGGTGTGTTATGATGATCTCCACAGTACATCGAATTTATCTTTCATACAATGGCACTTGTGTTCATAGTACTATATAGATGATTAATAATAATTAATTGCACCATCTGGAATATCAGACAATAACAACTATATAATCATCAGCCTTTCACAAAATATTCTTAGTTGGAAGGGACCCACAAGGCTCATAGCGTCCAGCTCTGAAATGAATGGCCTGTTCAGGGATCAAACCCATGACCTTGGTGTTACTAGCACTATGCTCTCAACAATGTAGCTAATCTGCCTTTCATCTCAGTCTTCTAGACAGCTATTTCATTAACTCTAAGTTTTCAAAATAAAATTAAATTTAAAAATTTCCACAAAGAAAATATGTATACTGAATAGAATGAAAACCTTAAACTATTTCTGTATATGGATTAATATATGCATAATATAAATGGCTATATATAATGCATACTAAGTCTATATATAAAATAAAGCAAAAAATATCCAAAATAATTGAAATAGTGTAACAGGATGAATCTAGTATACTGTGCTACTGTATATCATACAAGAAAAAAACCTCATGAAAATGTGGTTATAGTGGGTTGGCCCTGGCTGGATTCCAGGCACCCACAAAAGCTACTCTATCCCTCTGCTTTGTGGCTAGACAGGGGAGAGAAAATGTCATTACATTTTACAAGGGTTCATGATTTGAGATAAGGACTGGGAGAGATCACTCACCAAATACCATCATGGGCAAAACATGCTCCAGCATTGGTTCCTCTCTTCATGGGTCTGCGGGTCCCTGCCAGGAGCCTGCTCTGTCTCAGACCTCCCATGGCTTCACAGCCTCCTCTCAGGCATCCACCTGCTCTGGCATGGGTCTCCCCCATGGGCTGCAGGTGGATCTCTGCATCTCCGTGGATCTCCGTGGATCTCCGTGGATCTCTGTGGATCTCTGTGGATCTCTGTGGATCTCTGTGGATCTCTGTGGGCTGCAGGGGCACAGCTGCCTCACCACGGTCTTCACCACGGGCTGCAGAGGAATCTCAGCTCCAGTGACGGGAACACCTCCTCCAGCTCCTTCTCTGTTGACCTTGGTGTCTGCAGAGTTATTCCTCTCATATGTTCTCACCCCACTCTTCGCTGGCCACAATTACATCTGCACAATAACTTTTTTCTTCTGCTTCTTAAATATGTTGTCACAGAGGCATCTCCATAATTTTTAATTGGCCCAGACTTGGCCAGTGGCATGTCCGTATTGGAGTTGCCTGGGATTGACTCTGCCAGACATGGAGGAAACTTCTGGCAGCTTGTCACAGAAACTACACTTGTAGCCCCTCCTGACCAAAACCTGGCCACACAAACCCAGTATTTTGGTTTGGAATGCAGGTGTTCACAGTTAATTTAATTTGGAACTGTTATGATTACGTAAAATCTAATGACCTTTAGAGGAAATCAAGCATGTTATAACCTGGAAGCACACACTTAACTAATGCCTGTGGTACTAACAAAAAGCCTTACCAGTTTCTGTTATTGTTTATAGTGCCAAGTGGGATTAATCTGACTTTGATTTTCATTGTCTGAATATTATTTCTCCTGGGTTTTGGGGTACTTTGTAATGTAAAGGGAGGGCAAATACAATTTCATGTTTCTGCAGAGAGGTGTATTGTCCTGTTTTTTCCTGTCCTTCTGTGTCACTTCCTTCCCTAATACCGAGTAATTTAAGCAGTATTGACAAGGCAGCAGTGCTGTAAAGTGCTATTCATGCCCAAGAGCCCCAAAAGCAATTTTCCACAGAACCTTTAAAAAGTAGCAAGAGTTGAATGAAAAATGTACAAATCAGAATTCTTGGCACATTAATAGTAGTCATTCATTGAAGCAAATTGAATTGCTTCATGCAAATTAGTTTTAAAGAGGGTAAGGGTGACTACGTACTACCTCTGTTGTCACAGTAGTCACACTGATGAGCTGCATATACTGTTCCTCTGACCTGTCTGTAGTTTATATAATCATAACAATTAGAGAGACACTAAATTAAAACCTAATTACCTCAAATAGAGTTTATGAACAAAATTTCAATGAATGTTAATGACAGAAAGACTAAACATCAGGTTTATTCCATTTCTGTGATCATTTGGGACAAAATAGAGACTGACACAGATGCCTAAATTCTCAAATGCCCTGAGTTTTAATTTATTTTAAATAAGCTAATTAATGGGTATGATTTTTAATTTAAAAAATGTAGTAGGGATATGTAGTAGCATACCTGATATAGTATCTGTCTAACAAAAAGTGTATTTTTGCTCTAAATAACAGACATATTAGTTTGACTTGACAACACTTGGGATTGAAAAAGCTTGTCACACAGCAGTGAGAATTACAAGATGGCACATCTTCTTGCAAAGGAAATTTTCCTGATTGAAAGCTATTTAAAAGTCATCACTTGAACCATAATGTCTAATGTTGCCACTAAATAATTTATTGAGTATTTCAGAATAATTTTCTCTGCAATGTTATAATAAGTATAATTTATTCAGAAGCCTACTTCTAGGAATTATTATTAATGTGATGCTTATAAATGTTATCATACTTTAAAAAATGATAATGAAAAAGATACTTTATAAATTGCTATTGAGCAGCACCTTTTCCATTTATTGATGAAGTAGTTTTTTCCATAGAAAAATTTTCTAAAGTTCTCAATAAGTTTTCCTGTCAAAGACTTTGAGAAGAAGATCAACTCTGCTGCCAGTTTCACGTAACAGATTTTTGTACTACTTAGCTTACATGCTTCAGAAGAAACAGAAACTCATCAGGTAGCTGTACTGATAAAACTGGAGGAGAAAGGAGAAAAACCTGTGTATATCTCATATTAACTGGACAGAATATTTCTTTGTGCTTTATGGAAACACTTGATGAAATTATTATTATATTTTCAGTTTCCATTAATTTTGACATTTACCACAACCTCACAGATTGCTGCATAGTTGAATAAGTATTCTTCAGTCTTTGTTAGACAATCCCTAGGGCTGACACTACTAGAAACACATGGTCAGGCTTATCAATGTCCTTCAGCAGTACAAAAGCAGCTGCAAACCTGTCACAACTAGACAACTTGACACTTAAACTAAGTCTGTTTGTCAATGCAGATGGTTTCAGACTAAGTTTGTGTCACTGCAGAAACATGAAAGAATCAAAATATGCCAGTGAATTTATCTTTCAGTTACAAATTAAAATTAGAAAAAAAAAAAAAAATTGGTCGAGAAAGCCTGCTAACTTTACCCCTATGGTCAGTGTACTGAAGCCTGAGCTTTTGCCATTGATTTTAATCTCTGAGAGAAGGCTGATGACAGATTGTTGCTAAAGCAAGAAGATATTTCATCCTACTAACAATTCCGTCCTACTAGAATTCCATCCTACTAACAGTTTTCTCCATGGACCAAGATTCTAGCGCCTTTTATTCTCTAAAAATGGCTATGTGAATCATATTGCATTCAAACCAAGTAAAGGGATATGTTCAGTTTTCCCCTAAGATCTCAGTTTCTTATATTGGGGAGTTCACCTCCCAGTGAAACAAGAAATTTAGAATATCTTAAAATCAAAACACCATTTTGGTCAGAGTACAACTTTTTTAACCTCCCTCTTCTTCAGCTCAGAACTCAGTGAAACTTGACATTTTGCTTTATCACTTGGTCTTACAATTTTAGATCCTGGAGTGATTTACAAGTGTGAATTTACTGCTTACACATCCTTGCAGTAGATATCATTTATGCCTATATACTGGGTAGCATTTCTTATAATGTTACCAATATGATACTGGATTAAATTCAAGCTGATCTTCACCTTCCAGTGCCCTTTCTAAGCAAAGCTGAAGGCCATCTTTACCCCTTTATCTTGATATTTTTCGAAGTCGGTTTCCGAAAAAAGAAACCATTTCTTGGCTTTATATCTCTAATATAATTTAGACATTGACAGTCTTTGGCAGTGAAACTATGAACTGAAGCATTTTGTGCAATATTTTCAGCAGTGCAAGAAACAGCACCTGTCTAATAGTTTTTGCAGAAGACTCTTGTGCTGATCTTTATGGCTCTTCTGATCAGGAAACCTCTCTTGTTTATTAATCACGAGGGACTTTTATCCTTTAATTTCATTTGGAACAGCATCTGACCCAATCTATCACTTGCACAAATAGCCATAGCAAAATGAAAGGCCCAGCTTGTCTGTCCATATTTAACATCTTCTCTTGCATATGTTCTCTGCCAGGTCCTCCAGATGAATATTTTGGGTTGCCTATGTTGCTACTGTTGAAAAATATGCAGCCAATGCAGTCAATCTGCTGTATCAAGTATCATGCGAAAATGAAAATAGTTGAAGTATTTATGACTAGGCACAGCCCTTGGGATATTTTCCTGGCCAAACCCTTTATTATTAATCGATATTGCTTTGTAGCATTTTATTTATGGTGAATTTGCTGTTTTCTTTTTCAATATATTATTCTTTATAATAAGTTCATATTTACACATATTGACATAGGCCCTCTAAAGTTCTTCCATTTGTCAAAACTTTGCTATGTGATAGGGAAATTCTGAGTTTCTTGATGAATTACATTAGGTACAGAAACTTAAAGGTGATGTTATTTAGACTATTCCTGGCAATCCTGGGCAAGGAAGAATTTGGGTTTCCTGACATTACCATGCTGATAATTTCATACTGATTTTTTTTTTAATGTCCTTTTTTTCATATGCAAAGGAAATATTTTTCCTTTTAATGCTTCCACATTATTTTGAAGATACAAGCACTTTTTTTCTTTAGTAAATCCTTAAAAACAAGTAATATATTTTATGGATATAAACTTATAAGAGAATCAAAAGCAGCTGTCAATCTATACCTGTACTGTCAGGATGCCAGGTGTTGTATATCACTTGGGGGCGAAAATGCTGCTTTTTTAAGATAGCCACATTATTTACATGTTAAGGCCTGAGTCCAGCGTAGGTAATGGAACTCCACTGACCTACTGAAAATCTATATTCAGTCTACAATAAAAATTTGCTCCTCATTTTAGAAACTTATTTATTCTTTTTTTTCTATTTAAATATTTATTTTTATTAATTCCATGCTCTCCCTACACCTTATCCAAAATTTAATTCATGTAAGAAGTTCTTATTTGGTTAATGTGCAGACAGAATAGTATTTAGTTTTGGTCTACCTATCCTTGTGAACTTATAACTGCCAACTGCTCATTATACAATGGCTTTACTTGCTCTGCTTGCTTTAAAGATCAGTACATTCTTCTATTTATGCTACCACATCTGCATTTGAAATCGTTGCCATCTGCCTTTTGACTTTTGCTTAATCTTATTGATTTCTATACTGCTTTCTGACACACAGATTTTATGAGAATTAATAAAGGTTTTACTCTTTCTATCTCTTCCTGAAATATGTTCTGATTTTTTCATTACATGTGTTCTGTACAGTAGTTGACTGCAATCATCTTTCTTGAACTCATTATATATTCTCTGAAAATGTGCCTTTTAAATTTTAATAACTTCAGCCCCTGTCTTACCCAGATAAAAATCTGATGATGGACTATGTAACTGTATAAGTGTTACATAGGATAATTCAAAATGTACCTTCACTACTGCTTCCTCATGTAGATCACACAGCATTCACATTTCTTTAGAGCATCAATGTATTTTCTTTTCTCCAATAATTATATTGCTGCATGGGCTGAGAAAGAGTGACTATTTTCCCTAACAGTCCTTCACTCGCATTTAGCAACTCAAAAAATACTCTTTTCAAATGTTAAGGCATTATTTGACAACAATATAATATATTACACATAAACACCCTACACATGATCCCAAAACATGTATTGTTTTTATGGATAGTATTTTATAGAGACTGAAATGCACACAATTTGTCTTTAAATCAGACCTTCTGGGAATAATACTCTAAAATATGAAACAAATTTCTTCATTGAAATTTCTAATTTCTAACATAACTTTGATTAAAAAAACCCCTGTTTATAGCTTAATGAGAGGTCTGGGCTCAAAGAAGTCTTTGAGACAGTTGAATATCTCCACGTGTAACTTGAGTAGAAGTTAAGTAATGGTCCTTTTATACTTTTTCCACATACTTAATATTCCTTAGATGCATTTTTATTCTATATCTCAGGAGCCCACAAAACACACAAATATGCCTGTGAGTGCATTTTAACCAGTAGTACATTATGTTTCACCCTTTCAAAATGATACCTTTCTTTTTGTTTAACAATTTCTGTTTAATTTGCATTGCCAGGCATGATTGCTAGACTTCCAAATCTTTTTAACAGCCAACAGGAGGAACTTTTCAGTACTTCTAGAAGCACATCCAATACTGACTGATACTGCAATTAGTGACTCAATCAATCCAAATGATGATAACTTAAATCCCTGATCAGAGTCCTAACTCTGCTCTTGTTACATTTCAATGGCATTGTGTTTCTTCATGTATCTTCCCATCTTTACAAAGTTCCGTAAATGAATATAAAACAGACTGAAGAGGATCCATATCAAAATTAGTTAGAAAATAATTCAGTATGTTTATGGCCTCTTTTGTTTTTTTTCCTCAAGTAACTCCTGGCTCACCTTAAAGCTATGTTGCTAGCATAATTGAAGTTTTCTTTGCAGTATTATCTTTCATGTACAAAACTCCAACATGTGCATATTCATGACACCTTCAAGTATTTTATCCCTCTTATATAATAATTATTTTTCTCTCTAGACTTTCTGACTTAGGCAAAGTCTCAGTTGTCTCCTTATACACTTCTATTGATTATTGTGGTTTGCAACAAAGCATCAGTAACACTATCAGCTCATCAAACCACATATCATTGTAGAGTAAATGATGGAATAGAGCAAGAAGAAATAAAATACAGAAAAAAAATCCAGATTATAAAATCTTTCAGTAACCATGGCTGATATATGGTTATTTGTTATTATATGACTCTAGATATCAAATAGTATATTACTCAGCATAAAGTAGATCCCGACTCTTATCTCAGTTGTAAAAATAGTGGGAAATCGTATGACTGATCCAAAATATTGGTTAGTTAATATAAAAATTGTATCATTATATATTTTTTAGCTTATTTGAAGCTGTTGACTATTGAAGGAGACAAATGATGGCAGGTAAAAAGAGTTTTACTTTAGCTGTATATCTTTCCACATCACCAAAACTAAGTCATGATGATGGGACTAGGGCCTCTGGGATGTTTTTCTTATATGTTTGTCAATGGTTGCTTAGATATCAGCCCACAATATCAATGCCTTGACTTTGTTTTCCATACACAGAACTAGGAGCAACTCTGCATTTGCCACTAGAGAGCTGTTCTGAACCCCAGTGTGATACAGTGGAGCCCTACCATCAGAGTTGCTGGGCTAAAACACTCATTCAATGAGTATTGAATGGATTCAAACTGTTGCCATCATCTAGTTAGAGCCACAGGAAAAAAATCAGCTCTAGATCTCCCAGTGATGAGTGCAAGATCTACATAGTCATTGCAGCATGGTGTCTTGCAGGGGGAATATTCTGAGCAACTGATTTATGTAGGTGATATGAATAATCTTCTGAGGTATAATTTCCATGGACAAAATTAATTTGTTCAACAGATAAGAATTTTGTGCCATTGTTGGCACGTTAGAAAATTTTACCTGGTCTTCATCTGTTGGCCATAGTGGTACAGGTCTCTGGTAAACTCAGTGTCTCATAAGAATATAATGGGTTTAGATGTCTGTGTCAGGGTGACTTCAAAACTAAACACAGAGGGAGATGAAGAAATAAGAGATCTACACACAAACTGAGAGAATAAAAGATTTATCTAAGCAGATATATTTTTGAGATCCTATGTTAATTGGAAGAACTGTATGGATTATTAGATGCGCTAATGGATTCATGGGTAACACATGGTGCTTCTAGAGGCATAACAGTAAGCAAAGAGTGATCACCAAAGGAAATCAACTTGGCTGTGTGTTTAGAGAACTAAATCCTACCTCAGCTGTCTCCTTTTCAGTGTTAGTGAGCAGTGCTCTGAAATTGCTGTTGCTTAGGCACAAGAGCTTAGTGTTATCTGAGATAATTGTTAATCTGTGTACCCACACATCTTTTTTTCATCTTTATGAGCTTTCATGAGAAAATTTCAAGTTACTGTACTGAAGTTTGTGGTGTCAACTATGCATTTGTAATTGTTTTCTCAGGGGGAAAGTACAGACTTATTACTTGTACATTACTGCAAAGTATTGAAGCTAAGAAGATGATAAAGGGACTGGAACAAGTTTTGTACAATGAGATTCTGAGAGAGCATGAATTGTTTAGCCTGCGAAAAGAAAGATCAGGGAGGGGCAGCAGTTCTTGCCCAAATGTATTTACACATATACATCATGAGAGGACATGAACAAGAGGAAGCCAGACTTGCCCCAGTAATGCTCACCAACAGGACAAGAGGTAATGGCACAAACTGAAAAACATGAAACTATGTCTGAAAACAGAGTACACTTTCTGTTTTGCTTTGGAAGTCATCCAGCACTGTAAGAGATTTCCTGATAAGCTGTGGAGTTTCCATCTGTGGAGATATTCAAAATCCAGCTGGATGTGGTCCTTGGCAACCAGTTTTAGCTGACCATACTTAAAGAGGGAGTGGGACTAAATGATCTCAACTGGTTCCTTCCAAACTCAAACGTACTTTGATTCTGTGACACCTGCCGTGCTGTGTCATCACAATGGCATCTGTAGATGTTCAGGAGTCAAATCACACTAAAGTCTATGTTTAGGCCGCAAAATAGAGTCACTGGAAAATGGATAGATCTTATAAGCCAGAGAGGTTGGGTTCAAGTGACTAAATGCTTCCATTCATGCATGCTTCTAGGTCTTTAGCTTCCATCATGATGGCTCAGGGCACTCTGTCTGCTCAACAGCTGCTGGGCCAGAGGGATGTAGGTATCCTGTAGAGCCTCTGTCATAACTGGCAGAGTCATGTAGGTGCATCTGTTCTGTGACAGCACCTCAGACAATTCTACAAGCCTTTTCTAGACCTATTGACAACTTAGCAGGACCTGAATCTACCTCTAGGCTCTACTAAATGCATTGACTAGATCATCACTGATTATGATGGGATCTTAAACCTTTGTTGTCCCTCCTGTCTCTCTAGGACGTGTAACAGGGGTATTTAAATTTAGATCTCCTTTACACTTTAGATTTCTATGCTGCTTCCTGTCCTCTACTTTGGCATGCTAATGTTGTTAAGCTATCTAATTTCCTAGAAGACTGTTAAAAAAGGTGTAATTAAAGCCATAGTTTTGTTGCACACTAAAGTGTGTCTGTGCAACACAATTTCCCATCCTATATATGAACACAAATGGAAACATATTGATCAAAAGGAGAAAACAAAAAAGATTATGCACTGTAGAAAGATATTTCTGTTACGGAATTCTCCCTGAGGATTATAACATGATGCATAAAATTACACTTCAAATTGTCCAAGTGATTACAAATATTTGTCTGCTTTCATGTCATTCTAAAAGGAAAGGGCTTAGAAAGTAATTAAGTGGCATGGGTGAGATGAACTGACTTCCTAAACACAAGTAACATCTGTAAGCATTTAGAAATTATAGTAATTGGAGTGACGTTTCAAATTTTTTTCTCACTTTCATTATTTCCCTTTAGGTTGTGAACTTATTCAAGTGAGTTTACAAGCACTTTATTGTTCTCCAGAGTTCAGGTAGTTCCTAAAATGCTCGCTGCAGCTTTACATTTAAAACAGGTGTTATACCTCCCTATGGAGTAGTAAAACATTATGCCTTTCCCCCATTTGAGCATACAGAAGAATACTTTTAACACCTTTGTTATTGCTGCTATTCAAACTAATACATTTACTAGTCAAAATCAATTGCCATCACTTTGTAATTAGAAAAGAGCGGGGAAAAGAAAGCCCTCCATAACAAATGGGCATTATGATTTTCTTCTTTGTGTGGATATGCACAAAGGACAGTGCTGTATAAAAATTTTACAAATTGACTCAGAAATAGTCAAATAATCACATGCTTATGATCCAGCAAAACCACTAGTGCAACTTTAGAGAGGTAGAAGAGATTTGAATTCCAATAATTCTTCAAAAGTAAGTTTCAAGTCTAGTCAATTGGAAAGCCATTAGCACTTCACACTACACTGATTTCTACAGAAATCTCGTGAGGATAGGCCCAGCACACAGACGTAATGAATGGCTGAGGAGATTACAAGGATAAAAATACACCAGCTGGGGGAATAAACAATGTTAGCTTAAAAAAAATGGCACCATTAGTCTGAAATAATTGAGTATTGTAAATGAAATATTATTTTCTCTTTCTGTACGTAACATACACAATGAAGGTAAAAGATAAACTTGTGGTGTTTACAGTCTAGTTTATGATACATTGAAAACATGATAACTTAACTTTGATTTAACTTTACACATATTCTGACTAAAGAAGAATATTCTGAACTCCAACCACGGAATATTCTGATTTCAACTGCAAGAAAACATATGGAGATATGACTTGCAATAAGAATTACAGAATGTTAATACATTGTAGTAAAGAGAAAGGAGTGACAAAAGCCAGACCAAAAAGCAATGTTGTCACTTTTCATACCTCTTTGGTCAAAGTCATGATCAATGAACTTCTCTTTGCATTGACAGTGAAAAAGATTATATAAGGAATAGAAGTTGGCTACTCTAGCAAAAAGCATATTCCACATTACACAGGATACACTTATGTTACAGGAAAATGCATGAGGAAATCTGTCAGACACTATTAAATGCTACATATGTTTTCTTTCTCTGTACGTCTGTCAAAGTTGAATGTTTCAAAACTCCCATAATGCAAGACTCAACACACACATACATTTCATCAGGTTAGGTGTTTAATGTAAATGAGTCATCTCAGCTTATTCTTCAGGTAAAGAGATTGAAGGAGTCTGGAAGGACAGATGGGGCAAGGTTCTGGAGACAAGTGGCCAAAGGCAAAGAATTAAAAGAAAAGGGTAGCTTTGCAGCTGGAAAAATGAGACTTGCATTGTCTTGGGTAAAATAAAGTGGTTAACCAGTAGAATCTATTTATTCAGTTTTTTTTTTTTTTTCCCTTTAGAGAGGGGAAGTATGCAATTACATGAGAAGAGAAAGAAAGGTGATTTTGTAAAGAAATTGCTTTGTAAAACATTCCCCATGTTACAGAAATTTGTTCTGAGAATGCCATGATAAATAGCTTTCTACCCCAAGAAGCAAGATAGGGACTTACAGAAAGTAACTTTTTCTTTCATAATTTTTGGGACAATAATATTCTGAAAACATCAATTAAATGTAGTGGCTCATCTTATAAAAATTTAGTTGGGCAACTAGGATCTTTTGGTATTAATATTCTGCACATTTAATGAATAAAATTTAGATTGTGATCTTAAGAATGTCAAAGACATCTGAGAGAAATTTATATAAAAGGTAGCAGAACCATAATGTACTAAAAAGAAAGAATATACATTTTTAGACATTTAACAGGCACTATTTGTCATAGCTAGTAATTTAAACTATCCCACTGAAAAAAATGGCAGGTCTAACTATACTGGATCTGAATCAATCCCTTTGAAAACCTTCATCCCTCCATGAGTAATGTAGAAGCTCTTGCTGGATAGGGTTTTTTAGCTCCGTGATCTCCCGTACATGCCTAAATTTGAACAGAAATAACCCAGTCCATTATCTCCATGATTTTACATCAAAGTACACAAGTATCTCTTTGCATTAAAAAGTTCTGACTGGTTTGGGGGCATCATTCATAAATACTTTTCTGCATTATATTTAGGACCTTGACTGGATGGGCAGACAAAACCATTCGGTCAGGTCTGAGCTTTACTGAGTGGCATTTTACTTGCTAGGTTTTCTCCTTGAAATTAGTGTGACTACTCAATGGGTAAGGAATGGCTACTCAGCATGTGCAGTGAAATGGAATCTGACCCATGATATATCACTTCTGATGAAAAAACAGGATATTAAACAAGGTGCATTAGATGACAGTAATACCCAGAATGCTCTTTTAAAATTAGCTTTCTTGAGTGACGGATTATTCTCTGTTGCAGACTCCAAGATAAAAAGGTCATTTGAAATATATTATAGAGTCCTGCTTATGTTTCCTGTTACCTTCACATTTTCATATTCATCTTGTTATAATCCCCTGCTTTACAATACAGAATCTAAAAAGTAGTCTTATTTATTCATCTTTTCCTGCAAGGTGCTGTTTCATTTCCTTTCTTTTTTATCCCTTCTCCTTGCTCCTGCATTCCTATTCTTTCCTAGTTGCTAGTCTCACTTAATTAAAATATAAAAATGTCACTCACTTCTTTACAACATCAAACTAATTTAATCTACCTCATTCTCCTACTGGCTGCAGGCAAATTCCTTGTCTAAATACCAGCCGAACATTGCATATAAATCTGTGCTCCTATCCCCTCCCCAGCTGCAGTCTCCCTCTCTTTGTATCTGTAATGGTAAGAGATTGAAGGAGCCTGGAAGGACAGATGGGGCAAGATTCTGGAGATAAGTGACCAAAGGCAAAGTGTAAGAATTAAAAGAAAAGGGTAGCTTTGCGGCTGGAAGAATGACACTTGCATGGTCTTGGGTAAAGTGGTTTACCAGTAGAATCTATTTATTCACATTTTTTTTTTCTTTAGAGAGGGAAGGTATGCAATTACATGAGAAGAGAAAGAAAGGTGATTTTGTAAAGAAATTGCTTTGTAAAACATTCCCCATGTTACAGAAATTTGTTCTGAGAATGCCATGATAAATAGCTTTCTACCCCTAGAAGCAAACCAATGAAGATGTTTTGCTTTAGGCAAACACTGTTACTTTCCCTGCTTGTGACCTGGAAGCAGAGTCAGTGGGCCCCTACTAACACATACCCAGTACAATACAGGCAGTACACAATCTCTGCATGGAGAGGGTTGCTGTTCACCTGCTGATGGAAAAAGGGGAAGGGCAGCAGACATTCGTGCTAGCACAAACACCAGTAAAAAGCAAAGCAGATCAGGTGTTCTGTGGGTACAAAATCTGTGGAGGGTAACACAGTCTCTATGACAAGAGTGTAGGCATTGGGAGGATTTCTTGGTTTGTTTGTTTTTATTTTAAAAATTACCTTAGGAAGAATTAGAGGCTCTTGTTTTCTTCTCGGTGCCCATTGACCCACTTTCATCTGTTTGCTTCATTTAACTACACTGTCTTTGTGTAGCAGTCAATAAAGACATGCTTCATCTCACCTAAATTCAGCTATCTAAAAGCTAGAGGCATGTAATTTCCTTAGGCTACCAGTATAATTGTTGCAGAGAAATGGATACCACAAACAGTTTGAGCTGCTCTTTGTCAGATACCCACCACAGCCAAGAGAATTGTTCCCTGCTAATTCCTGTTTCTTTCCTTAACCATGTGTTCCTAGCTGGGATCCAGTTTTATCTTTACATACTGACATTAGAGCAATAACCACTACCTCATTTCCATATGCATGCCTATTTGTTCCATTTTAGCTATTTCACATAAGAAAAAAAGTACTACTTGCATAGTAACTGAATGCTGAATTTTCAGATGAGAGGCAGATCAGATAGAAATAATTTATTCTGATAATTTTGAATTTCCAGAAAATTGTATGAGGCCTTAGAGCAAAAATTTATTTAGGATTGAGTATTGTGATGGTTCCAGGTGGATTGTGCTGAATAATGACACATGAACATACCTAAAATCCCTTTTGATTAGAAGGATGATATGTTCCTTCCAATTTCTAATTGGGGCATAATTTACTGCTTATACCAAAGCTGGTTCAAGGAAAGGAAGAAGGAAAATAAGATTTAAGACTTAAAAAGTATTTGGAGGCCAGATTTCAATATCAGGCAGCTTCCTAAAAAATGTAATAAAGAACAGGATAAATAAACACATGGGAAAAATATTCCACACTATGGAGCAGGTGATTTGGAAGGATGATGCATTACACAGGTGTATGGGACAAATCAGTAAGCAACTGATTCATGTGAGATAAAACTTCAAAAAGCACAAGAGGGAAGAGAGGTCCTCTTGTAAGGATTAGGAAACAACTGAAGAATATTAACCATAGGGTGGGGATTGGTAAACAGATTTCCTGACAGCAGAAAAGTTACACCTGTGATTTTGTGCTTAATTTTCTGCCGTCCCGTACCACATTAAATCAAAAGGATGAAGAACAATGAAATGAAAAATTCTCATATCTAATTCATAAAAGCAGCTGAAGAAAACTTACAAGACACTTGCAGGGTCCAGTCAGAGTCCCAGTGCAGAAAACCAATCTGATTGGCAATAGTTACAGGAAATACTAATCACCCTCCTGATCACATTCCCTCTCCCCACATCCCAACCAATCCCAAACCACCCCACTCCACGTGCCACTCCTCTAACTGGGCACACCCTTTTATGCTTTGTATACTCAGAAAGTTATAACTGGGAATCTGCGTTCTGTCATGGGCATCTTAGGAAACTTGCTTAAGAAATGTATTCCACTTTTGTGTGAGGAATGTCTTATTGATAAAAACTTATCAGGTGTGTTTTCATGTACCATATATCTAATCCCATGGTAAGTAAAACGCAGAATAAATTATTTTTTTAGAACATGCAAAAGAGGCAAAACAGCTACAGAAGTTTAAAGGGGTGTAGATGGTGGAAGTAAAACTCTGTTTAACCTGCTTAAAGTGAAAAAGAAATTATCTGGTTTTCTTCTTTTTTCTTGTATTTAGGTGATTTGTGATACGTTATCCAGACAAGGTGATTGTCAGGGATTTTCTATTTTTGCTTATCATGCTGTTCATATTGCATTATTAGAGAGCACCCTGTCTTGGTGATGCATGTTAGCTTTTATAGCCAATCTCTCCTTTGAAATCCTCCAAGGTTCCAGACATATAATCTCCTTTCTCAAAACTTTTTATGTCTTTCTTCTGAAAGAGATGGACAGTTTGTCGTTTCTCTTAAAGCAAAGGGGATTAACCCACATCCTTGGGAATGTTAATGTGTCTTTGTTAAATCAAATGGCATTTTGTCTACTTTGTAGCTAATAAACAATTTTTGTGTTATTGAGAAGCAAATCAGCCCTCCTCACCCCAGCCTCAATGTTAACTGCTTGTGTACATTTTATTATAAAGTATAATTAGAATTAAAATGTATGTTTTACATAAATCTTAATTTATATCACTCTTTCTATAAAGATACATCTAAAGATATAAAGTAGATAAATGCATGTACCTTCTCATTGGTTCTTGAATACCAGTCAGAAAAGACAATAACTACTCTCCCTAATGTGTCAACAGGTCTGCATGATTTACTCCTGTTATCAGCCTCTAAAACAATGTTCTTATAGTAGAAACTCCAACCGGTTGCCTAGAGAGACAGGACAGTTTCACAGTACTAAATGGTTAGGGGAAAAAATGGCAAATGAAATTCAGTGCAGGAAAGTGAGAAGCAATGCACACAGAGAAAAATATATCCATAATGATAGACTTTAAATTACTTAAAATCACTGAGAAAAAACTCAGAAAGATCTTAGATAGTTTTCTGAAAAGCTTATCACATGCTCCACAATGGTCAGAAAAGCAAATATACTGTTTAGGATCATTTCAAAAGGAATGAGAAACTAATGGAGCAATCATTATGCTACTGAGAATCCATGATGTGCCTTTAACTTCAAAACTTCTGCAAGTTCTGGCCGTCTTTTAGCAAAAAGAAACAAATAACAGGGAAGTATAGCAAAAGTTATTAAAGGTTTGAAGCAAACACCTATAAAAAAATGAAGCTTACTTATAAAATGGACTAGACTTCTTCAGATTAGAAAGATAAAAGGAAGATAACATAATAGTTTGTACCACTGTAAATAATGTAGGACTTTTTTTTTCCTCATTTATTTAATTCTGGAGCTCATTGCCACAGGGTGCTGTAAAAGCAGATGTGTAAAGACAGACAAAGCAGTCTATGAGTCTTCAGAATAGAAAAAGAGATGAAGGGAAAGACAAAGAAAGCTCATAAAAGTATATATTCTGTCGAAAAGGTAAACTGGGAACAGTTTTCATTGTTTCTCCATTATTAAACTTTGGATCTCATTGCCAAAAGTCTCATGGAGGTCAAAGTATAAGCAGGTTCAAAAAGAAATTCATAAAGCTGAGCTCCACCAGAGAACATTTAACATTATGGTTCAACTACCACCTGTGGTTAGAGGTTACTAAATTACACTTTTCTAGAAATGATCACTCTGTACAGACCATACTTCTTGTACTCTTCTCCAAGAATACTTTTTTAATCACTGTCAGAGGGAGAACAATGAGATAGACTGATATTTTTTTCTTGTGCTCCTATGGTTGTTTTAACTAACCACAGAGCTTTGGGAGCCACTGCTGCTCTTCCATGCATTTATTTATTCTCAGATCAGGGAAGTGTACAAGTGAAACCCACATAAACTGTTTTTCTATCTGTATTCTTTGCCATTAAGCATAGCTAGAATATGCAAATTGACCTTTTCTCCCTGATGAGTTGCATGGATTGTGTTATACCTAATAAAAGGAACAGCTTGGCTTACTCTAAAAACTTTGTGATTTTTCTTATACTGAAAGGTTTATATTTAGTCTGACAAATTTTTCAGAAGTTTAGATAATTAAACATTTTTACTGATCTACAGCTTTTTTTTTAGTCTTTGTGATTTGACGGGCTTTTTTCTACTCTCCTGTAATTCTGGAAATAAGGAAAAGGTAGAAAATATCCTTAGGAAAGAGAAGATTTTATTTCAAGGCTATGTACCTGCTACTGGAAACAGTTTTGAAGGATAGTCATTGCCTCAAAAATATTTGTTTAAGAAAACACCAGTAGGGTAGAACACAAGCTGGGAAGGTGTCAAAACAAATGAAGTAAATGAAATGCTCCTCATCTATGGTGTTAAAAAAAATAAAATTCAAAAGTGGTAGTTATTGCTATTAACATTGGGTACTATAGGCCATGCAGTTGGTAGGTATACAATTTCAGGCACATGATATGTGCCTGTCAACAAAAGTCTGTGCTTTTGCAGTGTGATGAGTTTTAAGAATGATGCAGAAATCTCTACAATGTTAAAATGGCGAGGCAGGTTCTTGCACTAATATCATAAAATGCAATGAAGTTGCAGGTCACAGGGAAGTAACAAAATGTTTCTGCTATCCATCTCCTTTGCTGTTAGGCTAATATTACTTTAACTGCTGATATTGACAGTATTTATAATTTAGATGTAATTTAAATAGATAAAGTGCCAGAAAAAATCCATGATGTGTTGCAGATCATGATTGATATGATGTTCTTTTCATTTGAATACATTTGTATGTGAACAGTCATCCAAATGTATCTATTATAACTCCAGCAGTATGACAGAATCATCATTTCTTAAAATCTCTATTACTAGACTCTAAGTGGACTGTTAAACTTTGGCTCAAGGGCACAATAACCCTCACATCAGCATAATTTAATCATAAGTTAATGGAAAGTTAAATTCAGTGTTCAAGACAGTGTAATTCTTTCCTGTTTCATATATTCCACGCCTATAGATTTTCCAAAATGGGTACGATCGAAATGCCTTTCCAGACATAAATACTTTAATGCATTTTTCTTCTCTTATTATTTTTGATGGAAAGGAAATTATCTTGTTTCTTGTCTATCTACCTTAAGAATGATGTTTTCTTTCTTCTGGAAAATATTTTCTGATACACAACTTTCAAGAAATTGAAGTATATATTCATCTGTAATGGGTACTCTGACGATAGTTTCCTTTAACTGACAAAAGCTTTTCCTGGGATGATGTTGACAACTGTATGAAATATGCTATTTGGCCTACAAAAGATTGTGGACATTTATATATAAAGGGAAGTGACCTAACAGAAGTTCATAAATATCCTTTTTGCTTGATATATGAATCTGCCCCAAAGATCTTCTCTGACATGTTATCACCAAGGGGCACAGAGTAAAATAAGGACATGCCACGTGGGAAGACAGAGCAAAGATTGTACATCATCCTGATAATGTAGATTGAGGTAGATCATAGCTGCTCCACACATTTTAGGCCATGTCTGGTGAATACTGAAACATTGCCCCATTTTCCAGGGACAGCTGAAGCTTACAGAAGCTTTCCTGGCACATCTTGCTTCCTGTTTTTTTTTTCCTCTATGTCTACTTTAGTATTAAAGTAGCTGTGTACAGGCAATAAACAGCCTCCACTTGTTGAATAGATTGTGCCAGGCAGGTTAGCACTAGAGTGCTTTGCTGTTCTAACCTGATGTAAATCAGGTTAAATGAAGAGGGTGATGGGGACCAATATCTCTGTTACACTCAGTGGGGTTAATATGAAGGAAGTAATGATGATTTTGTTGCAGTGAGCCCATTAGATGATTTTTTAATGCTACTTGAAAATTGACTTAGTTTCTTCAAATTGTAGAACAGTGTAAACTCAGCCTGTTCTTTCAAAAATCTTTTCAATTTAAAATTTCTTCTTCTGTGTCCATCAATGATATTACCATATTTCATCATAGACACTAACTTCAAGCTTAATGTGTCCAATCAGTAAAAAGAAAAAAACACACATCTTCATCTTTAGCCTTTCTTTCCAGGCTCTTCTAAATTTTCCTTTTGACTGAGTGAGTGCTTGACCTCTTGTGATTTCCTTTTATCCTTAAAACCAGCCGGGCTATTCAGCACTGATGGAGTGGCCTTGCATGAGTCTGATTTTGATTCTGTATGTGAGTGTGGAAATCAAGTATTACTTAATGGAGTTAGATCCCTAACAAAACCTGGTTTCTGTTAACTGAGAACTCAGGGCATCCAAGCTCTTTGCAACTATTTTCCTCCCTTTAAAGAATGCAGTTTATTTATTTAAAATGTGTTAACCCAAACATGTATTACCAGATAATCCAAATGCATCTCCAAAGTTTAAAAGATCTAAGGAATCTTAGAGTATTCAGAGAAAATGCTGTCACAGTGTTGCCTGGTTAAATAGGGCACTTATGAGTGAATGTTTTAGTTGATACCTAATATTATCTTGTCATGTATTGATCATATATATTACTACAACTGATATGAAAAATAAACAATCAATCTTTTTTTTGTGCAATACAAATGGAACTTTAGCAAAAATATAGTAATTTTATTGGCTTTTTGTTGTTGTGTATTCCGATCTTATGTGTTTTGGAATTATCTTTTAAATCACAAGACAGAAGGGTATTGCATGACAGAAAGAAAATGTCATGTTGACTAAAATGTTTGGAGTTTAGCTAACACCTATTTAGTTCTAGTACTCTATACCTTTGCCTAACACAAAATCTTTGTCGAAATATTGACAATGGAGCATCTTCAGCTAAAGAATGATCCTAAGCATTTTTGAGAGGTTTAATATTCTGGCCAAGCCAAAGAAGACAAAACTCTGCTTCCCTATAATTTATAAATAGTAAAAAAAGGTAGAAATTATGTATTCGGGAAAAAAATAAACAAAAAAGCCCCCCAAACTCAGACCAAACTTATTGCCACCAGATATGTCCATGAAGAGCACCACTTCTTTAGTTTGGTGTCATATTGTGGCAGACAATAAAACAGGTATTGAAAGGGGAATTTATTAAAGCACTGCATAATAGAAGCTGGATTAAGAGCAATTGGATTCCCAGGTTAGAAGTGCCAAATTAGTCTTCTATCTTTCTTTGTAAAACACCTGCTCTCATAGGATTAAAAATAAATTAACGAATATATCTGTGCAATGCTGTGGAAATATTGTTAAATTAGAGTTGATGGTTGTTGACAAAAATTGCTAAACGAACATGAAACTTATTAAAGACAAGAAGGTAGCTGGTTGTGATGAAAAGAGAATTTAAAGAGGGGAGGTATGAGTAGAGAATTCTTCAAGTCATATTGGTGGCATGAAAACTGGTTTTCATTATTGACATTTGACAAAGGCATACGTTCATGGATGTTGTCAAGGAGTGACGTATTGAGTGAGGAAAGTTAGATGTTATTGATCTAATAAAACTGACCAAAAAATCATCAAGAACAGTTAAAATCCCTGACTTTTGCACCTAGCTGTTAGATCAAGAAGCAAAGAAACACAGAGACAATCATCTAAGTACATTAGATAGTCCAAGATACTTATGAACAACCAATATTCCTTGATACTGAAAAAGTTAATTTTTCAGAAGTTTCTTTACTAATTATATTCTAACACCTGTGAGTATCATAGTAATTCCTTTAAAATACTCTGTTGAAACTTCACTGGTAATGTACACATAGGACATGGGTTCAAGGAAAATGAGTTTGGAATGCAGATGTGAAGAACGTCTACTAGCTGTATCAGAGAAGGGAATCTAACACACAAGGTGAGATAAATGAGTTTCTTCTTGCATAGCTTTGAAGGGTCAAGACTGTTACCTGTAACAGGCACTGGGGAGTAAATGTTATGCAAACTGAAGGGAAAGGACAAACAAGGGTAACTCATCATGAATAAATTTAAGGGAAAATCCAAAAACTGTTGTCTAGCCATCAGAGAGTTTGTTTCTGAAAAGAATTCCCTATAAACGAACACAAATAATTATTTTAAGGTAGATGTCAGATCATTGTGTTTAACCCAACTGAAAAGGACCCAAATCTAAAATTCACAAAGTCAGGTTAGTAAAGTGTTTTAAATAAGTTCAGAATAACATACTTTGAATTGTTCCGAGACAACAAGGTATCAAAGCATGGATGCTCTTACTGTGATAAGAAGGTTCTTTTCTCCAGTGGTGATGGTAAGATAACTTGCCCTCCTTCCACAAAACGTAACCGGGCTTTTCTCACCCCACATATGCAAGAGTCAGTCACTCAATCACTCATGGTCTCTGCTCACATGTAGGCTCACTCTCTTGGCATAATGAAGAAAATGTGAGGCAGCTTTTAATTCAGTGCAAGAGGGGTTAGCTGCCTCTTATTTACTGCAGGGCATCAGTGGATGAGATTTGAGTGACCTCTGAGCAAAGGACAGTGGAGCTGCGATTTACCATCCCAGGATGACTTCCTAATGGATGAATCTAAAATAACCCCTGGATATTGTATCCTTGATGGATGCAGAAATGTCATGTTGCATATAGATAACTATAGTATACGGCATGACATAATTGCCTGCAGTAGTAAATTACTGGACTGAATGATCCAAAGTGATCCAAGAGGTTCATATTCAGATATACTACATGTACCTTTAAAGTGCAATATTTATTGTAGGATTTAGGATATTAAACATTTAAAACTGTGCAACACCCAGCTCTTCCTAGTCTGAACTAAATTCAGTCTTTTTATAGGATAATGTTTTTTGAATGTTTCCTGCCTGTTATTGCTGCCACCAAGGATTTTTGAAAATGACTGTTGAAGGACGGGATGGCTCTGTGGCTGAACTTTTCACATAATGAACAGATACATAGAAAAGAGAAGATTTTTAAAATCTTAAAGGCTGAGATTTTGTAGTCAAAAAGGACTGTAACCTAGCTATTCCATTCAGAGAACAGCTTGCAATATTTGTTTCCTGTGGTCACAAGCACAATGTCATTCTCTAGGCAAGCTTCCTATACAGAGGTTGTACACACTGAGGTCTCCTGGTATACAAAGTAATCTCAGTAGGAGCTTAAAGAAATGATATGCTTTACACAACAAATTATACTTGAATGTATGAATGTTCACAAGCAAATTTAAACAGGACCTTGTGGGTAAAATGCAGTCTATGAGGTGCTGAATGAGATTATAGTTGTCAGGGAGCCTATTACAGAATTCATCACTATAGTTCATTTGTTTCCTTCAGTCAAAAACCAATGATGGGGACCACTGAGACCTCCTCCATGTCAAAGACCATATAAATGCAAGTGCTAAGTGATTTAAAATAAATAGGAAGAGGTCCAGTTAAAAAATAGCTGTTCTGGCTGTGAAAACAAATGGCAAATATCAGAGACATGAGCACAAACATTTCCACTGACAAAACCAGAGGACAAATTCCTTAATGCAGAGTATTGGAAAATGATAAAAATAATAAACATTCTATGGAATATCAGAACAAAAATGAAAGAAGGCACAAATCCAATTAACTTCCTCTCAGAAGCCAGACAATTACTTTTGGTAGACTTCTTTTTAGTGAGATTCCCAAATAAATAATTATTGTACCTTGACAGTCTTTCTATTTAAAGTTTGCAGTACTTTCACTTAAATGAATGACTTAGAAAATCACCTTGCTGAAGAGTATTTCTTTAGTGATTAATGAGATTAATTTATAGGTAGCTTATGGGTTAGGATAAAAGGGCACACTAATAAGGGTGACACTGCTGTGGGTGTTTGCTACAGCTACCTGATCAGGAGGAGAAGGTGGATGACACCTACTAGAGGCAGGAGAAAGCAGCCTCAAAGTCACAAGTGCTGGGTCTTGTGCGGGACTTCAATTTCTCTGACATCTGCTGGAGAAGCAACACAGTGAAGGACAAACAGTCCAAACAGTCTGAGGATTTGGTCAGCCTTTGTTCCTATTCTCCATTCATTGTTTTTGACACAAGAGTCTTCGTTTTTCAGAGTTCTTTTCTCCCATAGGTTAATAGCAATCTGATATTTTGGATGGGTAGTGAAAAGGCTTCATTTGTGATTTCTCTTTCCCATTGGAATTCTTATTTCAATTGCACAGGAGAAAGCATCCCTCTAAGACTTGTCATTTCCTGGAGAAGTATTGAATATATTTGAGATTCCTGCCTGTAAAATAGCATAAATTCACTAAGGAATGATCAGATCCTAAGAGAACAGAGGAGTTATAGCCTATTATTTCTGTATACTACATACTCTATACATTTCCAAATGTTTGATCCAGTTTTTTGAAAAGTAAGCACAGACAGGTTATGTTCCATTCCTCTAAACACAAAAATAAATTCAAGCAAGTAAGTGGCTATGATGGAGTAATTTCCCAGACAGAATGAACTATTGATAATGCTTTGTGATGATGAAATATGATGATAAAGGGAAATTCATCTTTCTACTATATGGTCATTTCACAGCGTCAAGCAAGTTTTAGATTCAACAATATTGCCAGTATTACAGTACTACCATTGCTGGGCACAGAAAGATGTGGTACTTGCTTCTCATGCTACCTCCATCTCTAGCCTTAGTTTAGGTCCTTGGAGCTGGTACAAATAGAATAATTGAGAGCCTCCCTCAGGCCAGAGCTGCCTCAGAAAGTGTGAAAGCAAATACTACATGTATGTTTCGTTACAGTTGCAGTGTCTGTCCTACGATCTTTTGACTTGCTATATGAAAGAAATAATGTAAAATACATTAAAATTCTTGTAATTTTCACATAAGGAAATTTCAGTTTTAAAAAGGAAATGTATCCCCCTCATGTTTGGCTTTGTATCCACTTTCTGGTGTCTCAGAATTATATTTTTATTATTAGAGTTTCTGTAGTTTCAAAACACTATGCCAGACAAGTACTACAACTATAGAACTCCATAGGGAGAAGGTGGGCCCACTGGAATAAGAACCATTCTGTCTGATAAACACTTTCAAAATAAAGATCACTCTACACAAATGCAACATATATTTATAGGCATATGGGCACATGGCACCACAGATTTTCTTTTTTAAATAGGTCTAAAAAGTGTACTGCCTTATGTTAGCTGCATATGAGGGTCTATCTCCTCTCTCAAATAATTTAATCTGTTCTGTATTCCTGAATATGAGTGGGTTTGTTTGCAGTTGATGAATCCTCTCTTCACTAAACATTAAGCACTGACACTTAAGCAATAAATTTCAAAACAGGTACTGTGCATTACCATTTCTTCATGCCAGGCTCTGGGTATGGAAGCCACAAGTCAGCATGAAATATGTGATTATCCAGAACAAATGCAGTAGTCCAGAGGGTGTTTGCATCCATCCTCATGCTGAAAAAGCAGTCACTGATCTAGCAGAAAATTGTTTTCTTACGTTTGACAAAACTTCAGTCTAAAGAAGTTTTCACTTCTCATGTACCTCGTTTGCGTCTTGGAATTTGAAAGGTCCCACACAGATTTCTGTCCTCAGCAATGTGGTCTTTGTTGTCACACACGCATGGCTGGTTTCAGACTGTGCCTAGTAGATTAGGTCAGAAGATTTAGGTCTAGTGCTGAATCAGAAATAGTACAAGTGAGGTGCTCAAAAGCTGCTGAACCACTCCATTAAGGTGAACCTGGGCACACACAATAGGCAACACATTAAGTTTTCAAATAAAAATGTAGACCCATTTGAACCTGAGTCATCTACATAAATATGTATGCATACAAAGCAGACTTCTCATGGTCAGTGAAGTGGGTACTTCTATGGTATAATCTCATCCTAATAGTAACGGCTAAAATAGAACTGAAATGCACCTTATGTATCTGTAGTCATTCATTATAATGAGCTTTGAATGACCAGCTCAGACATAAATGCTGACACTGTAGATCCAAGGTATATGAGAGGAAACCCTCATGGACTCTGTAGATATCTAGGTATCTAGGTCGTTAATCCCATATGGACTACTGAACATTAAAATTGTTCTGAAGTTAAACAGTATTCTTACAGATCATTCTTTTGGATGTAGATTACTAAATTCTACTGAAAACATATTGTAGATATCAGAATTTTTTAATATACCTTGGCATAATACAGGGAACCTTATAGAGGACTATAGGGGAATTACTCCTAAGAAATTGTATACTAAGAAATGGAGACATAGGACACTGTAAGAAAACGGGATTTGGAGTCTTCCAATGTTCTGATTTAAGTTTCATTATCCTCATTATTCTGAGAGAAGGAATTGAACTACATTCTGTTGGAAATGGAGAAAAATATATGTTGCAAATGTCAGTGAAAGTAAAACCTAGTCCTTAAAGGGTCTATTTATCACATCACTTGTATTCTTTCAAATTGGTTAAACATGAACTAAAAGTACCTTCTTGAAGGTGGTGTTCCTGGTTAAATTTCATATTTTAAAAATTTGAATTTTGCCTATATTCAAGAGAAGTTGTAGGTGGTAATAAGATCTGATTATGAGAGATGCCTCTGCCCAAATTAAGGTGCAAACAAGATGTTATGCTGAAGGCAATAGTACAATAGTAGGGACTTTATGTGACAGAAATGGGAGGCAGAGAGATAGAAAGAAAGAGGAAGGGGTCATAGTTGTACTGTCTGTCATACTATCTCTTGACATGATATATGAAAAAATAATGTCAAAAGCATTAAACTTCTTGCAATTTTCACAGAAGGAAATTTCAGTTTAAAAAAGGAAATGTATCCTCTATTGTTTGGCTTTGTATATACTTTCAGGTGTCTCAGAATTACATTTTTGTTACAACCAACCCTAAACCTAACCCTAACCCTAACCCTGACCCTAACCTTAACCCTTACCCTAACCCTAGGAGTAACCCTAACCCTAAACCTAGTAAATTACCTGAGCCCAGTCCCCGACTTCTCCAGCTCAGAAATGTGGGATCAGCCATGTTGGGGCCCTTCTGGATTGGGTTTGGCAGACCCTTTGCAGTGCCAGTGTCCCTGGAGCTCGATGTTCTTTAGTTCTCTCAACCGTAACCCTAGGCATAACCCTAAACCTACCCCTAGTTAATTACCTGAGCCCAGTCCCTGACTTCTCCAGCTCAGAAAGATGTAGGAGCAGCCATGTTAGGGCCCATCTGCGATGGCCTGGGCAGACCCTTTGCAGCACCGGTGTTCTTGGAGCTCGAGGCTCTTTAGTTCTCTCAACCCTAACCCTAGGTGTAATCCGGGGAAGCAAACAGAGAGAGAGAGTGAGAGATTAACCAAAATCTATCACCACCACATGGGCTCCTGGGGCATCCCACAAGTCCTTCATCACCCTACTTTTCAGTGGTGGGGGTCTCAGAGTCATTCTTCGCGAGGTACCACTTTTGTACAGTCGAAGTTGATGTTGTTATTGTTATTATCTATATTAGCATCAGTCCCGCTCATGGACTAGTTAGCCGTTGTATTAGAAAGCAATAACAACAATAACAAAAAATCTCTTCTGCAGCAATCAGTACTCTAAACGCGAGGGATGAAACATCAGCTAGATACAAACACTGGAAAAAGACCATGCACATCAACAGGACAGGTAGTACTGTTACTATATCCATTGCCCGATTTTCTTCATTATTTTTCCCCTAGGAAATTTAATAAAAAGGAACTTAAAAAGGATAAAGACAAGCACAATTGTGTACAAGCAGCTCCTCTCAAGTGGCAAAGGGGAGTGTTAAGTTCACAGGTATTTGGTTGAAAAGTTTTCCAGGTGGAAAGAGAATTTTTCGAAGGTGACAGAGAATATAAATGTGGTCCTGTCAAGGAATAATTACTGGCAAGACTGGATACAAAATGGATACAGAGAAGGCAACTATATTTAACACAGTACAAGAGGGGCAGGCAGAGGGAGAAGAGAGGATGAGATGGATAATGGCTAAAATTTTATAGAGTAGAAAAAAAATCTTTGTAGCAGCATCTCTATGGTTATTGCTTAAGAGGAATACCCTTTCTAAACTGAAATAATAATAATAAAAAAAACCTTTCAGATGTTGGGATGCAAGGTAGTGAGAGTTTTATCTATGTGAATGGACAGGACAGCCTGTCACTTAGATCTGTCACTCAGGCTCCAGGTCTTAAGAAAATCCTTTATAAGGAATGAGAGAATGCTTTTAGCCAAAGACGAAATACAGGATGAAGATGTTGACCTGCAGTTCTCAATAAAAGAGCTAGCAAGAAATATTTCTCAATAGAAACGAAATAAGTCAATTTCGTTATAATGATTAGACATTTCTAAAATAAAGTTGGAGAAATCGCTAATATTTTGGATTGGATGAAAAAGCAAGAGTGGAATAAATAATAATGTCCTTAATAATGCACACTCCAAAATGCTACCTTATGGAACCACTATCCAGACACATTCCAGAAGATGATGTCAGGATAGATGAATGTTTAAAGACTTTCATGCTCACTTTTTGCAATTAAACCACCTCTATGTTTTGTATAAAAATTTTTGGTTTGTATTATCATACCAGATTTAGACTGGATTCTTCAAGTGATCACATTACAAAAGTATACCAAAATTCTGCATCAGGAATCCTGACAAAATCTGAATAAAGAAACAAGATTTTATGCACCTATTCTTGAAGTCCATAACAGCCATTTCTATAAATATCAATAAAAATTGAATTATGTCTGAAGAAAAATTAGTTGACAACTGTTCCTTGTACATTTTTTGTTGAAGTGCTCACTCATAGATATTTTTCTGGAAAAAAAGGATCTGCCAGTAGGAATGCATTTTGTTCTTTGTTTAGGAAACATACAATTTTCACAAGACAATCAATTAAGCCCCACTAAGATGAGTTGCTAAATATCAGTTTCCTGTACACAGTGACCTAGAGCTTGCCATTATATGAATAATAGAGGCTAAATAAAGAGCACAAGCATTAACTACTGAAGTGGAAGAAAAGAACAAATTACATTTTAATTTATCTGTACTTTGAGTAGATATGCTTGAAGAATTTTTGAGCTTAGGATAAAATGGAAATTCATTCACTTATCTACTTCATTCTACTTCTCTGCATGGTAGCAATCAGATCTATTGAGACTGGTTAAAACTAACAAATAAAAAAATTATTTGACAAAGACAAATCATCTGTGCTATGTAATAACCTGCAAATAGTTATATTATCTGAAAAAAATAATACTTTTAAATTTCAGGTTAATTACTTAGGATGTTGATATCTGGTATTATATTAGTCAAATTAATATTTGGGTTTATTAAATATTGCAGTTTTAAATTGTGTAGTAGCATAAACTGATTTTGTTTTCCAAGCTGCACTGGGTAGTCCTTAAGGAAAAGGAGACATTGACCCGAAAGATTAACTTGGCCCTATGTAGTTAATTTATCATAAAGCAGCCAGGACTAGTAGCAGGACAGGGACAGGATTTACACAGGCAAGCCTTGATTAGGAAAATCTGTAAAAATGTGACAGATAACTGACCAAAATAAATCAATGGAAATATGTTTTCAAGAGAACTGCAGAGAAAAGTTACTGCACCAAGTGGAATATGACAGTACCAAGGTACACACATATTTATGCAAGACAGGGAACCACAGGGAGCAGTATTCTGATTGTAAATGTGTGCACTGTTCGCTGAAGGAAGTACATGTTAGAGCCCTGGAACCAAGGGAAACACAGGGGTTGTACCAAGCTGCTGTGAAACACACATATAGATGAGGTTGACAGCACTGAAGCGTAGAGAGATGGCCAAGAGGTCAGAGTAGAGATGGGAAAGACATAAGGCTACAAGGAGATGCAGGCAAGGCCTGATTGCCTCTCCCCATCATTTGGCAGTAAAGGTGGAGGGGGATTCTGTGACTGATTTACAGCAGCTCCCCTTTAACAATACTAAGAGGTACTGCAAGCCTAAAGCAGGAGAGAGAAGTAAGAAGGAAGTGGAGTTGGTACAACAGACACTTGCCTACATCTTGGATGCTCATAAAAAGATCAGTGTTCAGATGTCTTTTTAAAATTGATTTACATATGTGGCCTTTATGGTTCAGAACTTGGGAAATGCTCATGGGGTGTGTGCGTGTGCACGTGCATCTCCAGACAGGTTGGTAAAAATGGCTCTGATGGGATGAGCATCTCATTTGGTGCCTTATACAGGAAACTAAATGTGAACTAACAAACAGGATTCAGTTCTGTGCTGTAGTTAAAGTGAGAGGAATAGAATAAAATAAATGGATTTTAACAAAACAAGTACTGTGGAGGCTGAGGTGTTGACAGTTTTATTAATAACAAGATGTAATTTAACTGAGAACTTGAGTATGACTTTAGTTTTGTTTGGAAACAAAATGCAGACTGTCCACACGAGGCCATAATATCCAAGGACTATGCCAAAGATCTCACATCCAGGTCTCACAGAATGGATGAAGACTCGTTTGTGGGATGTTGGCCATGCACAGACCCAGCAAGGGCAGTGCCCAGTACCCAGCATTAGAGTAAATGATATCCCACTCTTGTGTGTGCACACAAACACATACTCTCTAAATCAACTCCTCTGGCAATTTGATGGATCCTCAACATTTATCAGAACATGAATAAGCCCTGGTGAGGACACCTTAAAAAGCTGTACTGCTTAAGCTTTTAGAAAAGCAAGATTTCTGTCACTTGTATCCTGTGATTTTCCTTCAACGAAACACTAAATTTAATATATGCTTTTTAAAACCCTCTGAAGCAATGAAATCCACATTAAAAGACCCTTCCAACATCTAAGCATGCTACAGGGCATAAGAAGTATCATCTGTGAAGTGTTACTTTTGTAAATTAATTCCCAGCAGTCAAAAAAACCTGTATACATCACTGATTAAAAAAATAGTATATTTAGGCCATAAACCTCAAGGCTGTTATTTACAGAAGTCTGCAAAATATTAAGGAATAAATTTTCAGCAGTTATTGGAGTTGTATAGCTGAATTTCCATACACACCTCTGTGAAAATATAAACGCAAGAACATATAAAAAGAAGTATTTAATCACTTTTTAAATGAGGTTGTAATTAATTTAACAGTAATTTCATTTAAGTTCTGGGTTTATTTTGCTGGAATCAAAACTTACTTTTCTTCCCAAGAGGTAACATACCAATAGACAAAATGGTTGGGATGTTTTTAAGGCAAAAAGTATCTGGGTGCCTTCTGAAACACTGACTATGATACTGCCTGAATGACTCAGAGTTAACAGTTAATAAATAACATCAGGCAATCACTGTACTTGTGGTCTTGATTGTACAAAATAGATTTATAAATTTTAATGATCAAAATGATATGACAATATCATTAAACATATTATTATTCCTACATAATTACTGAAATGACATGGAAGTACTGTCACAAGAAAACTTGTCACTTCACCATGAGACTACTTTTTGTTTTCATCATCTTTCATTTATGCTATGAATCATTTCAGTTTGTTCTGAATAATGTTTTACTACTTCATGTGTTTTAAATAATAACAGATACACACACACACACACAGAATTTTTTGTAGTTTAATGATTCAACATTGTTAACAAGAAACTTGTGCTGAAATTCTGGCATTTCCAAAGAAATACTTTCCTAAAATTGTATCATAGAAAATGTTGACATTTGAATTTTTCATTTTAATCACAATAAGAGCAGATTCTAAAATGTCAGAATTTCCTACAGAATGATAATTCTCTTTTTGACCACCTCTAATATGTCTACCAAAAAATCCGGTAATAGTTCAGTAGCTAAGGTCTTGTAATTTCTACTTATTTTGCTGAGCCTCTCTGCCAAATTGCCACCTTGTCATCATTCTCCTGTAGTATCTTAAACCTTCTCTTTCTCCTTGTATTGCATTATTACCATTATTACAGAAAGCACATAGGATTTTTTTTTTTTCCTTTTATTTTTTGGTATATAGCCTTCCTCAATGAAGGCTTCATCTGCAGCAACTGTGTCTGAGTCAATCAATGGTGACCAGAGCTGTATCTTCTTTGGACACCAAATTCCCTTTCTGACACAAGATGTCATTTCTGATCAGCTACTTCTCTTTGAAGCCAGGAGCATCACCTTCCCTAGACAGGGGCACTCAGTCACAATCTATTGTTAATGGTACTCTGCTGGCTTCTACGGGCATAAGCATTGCCGTACAGGTGGTAACTATTGACTGGTTTATCTCTAGAAGGAAATGTGGATAGTGAATGAAATGGCCAACAAATGGTGTAAAGGCCAATATTAAAGGTCGACACAAATCTACAATATATGTTCCTGTGATCTTACTCACCAGGAACAAGTCTGAAAATTAATAGTCCTTTACATGATCCAAGGAATAAAGGATAGATGCCAATCTGATATCCAAAGACATGCACTCGTAGACCCTTTGATACTCCCCAGCTCCATAGTGCCAGTGCATTTCTGTGATGTGCAGAAGATTCCATGTGATCAGGAATTTCCATGTTCAGTTCTCCTGCTGTTTTCCTCTCACTCTAATGTAGAACTGGTGAGCATTGTCAGTGACTCAGAACTAACCTTGCTCTTGTTCAACATGAGTCAATAACACCTGAAGAGAACAAGAGCAGGAACTTCAAAAGAGGTCATAAAAGAAAAGACCTTTGAATTACCTACAGCAGTTATAGATCTCTATTACAAAAAGATAAGCCATTCTTAATATGCAGAGCACTTCTTTACAGTATTATCTTGATAAAATCTGGATAGTTGGGTACTTGCAGAAATGTTAGTCTTCAATCACTGCTCAATTTGACCTACTTCTGTGAAATATGTAATTTGGAAGGATATTGAATATCTGTAGAAAATGTTCTCTGTGATCACAGAGCTATAATGACTCATCATATAATAATGACTTTTTGTGCCCGTGATGGTAGGGTGAATGTACATGGGACCAGAATAAATCATTGCGCCTCTCTGAAGTACTTAGTACAATAGTTCATTATTTCAGGCAACAGTACTATTTGATCCCATTTTCACATTCAGTAACTTGTATCTTTTTTCAAAGTAAAATGGTAAATTAACTAAAGCAGATTTAAAACAGATATCAAAGAAAAAATATCCCAGGTAATTGAACAATGGAGTCCTATGGTGTTGGCCATGAATACACATGATGGTAAACAAAATTCTATTTATATCTGATAAAATATCCCTTGGTGCACTTGTTATGTATTTTATATTGCTTGGTTGAAAAGATACTTAAAGAATAACATATGGCCTGGAATGCTACCTCATAACTTGTAAAATCAGACAAAACAATTGATTAAATTATTATTATGCCTATAGAAATTAGAGGTATAGATGCAGTACTGAAAATAATTACTAGAAAGAGAAGTGATAACTGCCTATTGCATAGCAGAAACTGTTGTAAAACAAATAATTCCAAGAAGTGGCTCAGACCAATAGCATGAGGTTCAGCAAGGTTAAATGTTGGGTCTTGCTCTTGGTTTACAATAACCTCATGCCGCACTACAAGCTGGAGGAGGAGTGGCTGGAACGCTGCCCAGCAGAAAAGGACCTGCAGGTGCTGGCTGGCACCTGGCTGAACATGAGCCAGCGTGTGCCCAGGGGGCCAAAAGACCAATGGTATCCTCATTTGTATCAGAAGTACGGTGGCCAGTAGGACCAGGGAAGTGATTTTTTCCTCTATACTTGGCTCTCGTGAGGCCACACCTTGAGTGCTGTGTCCAGTTCTGGGCCCCTCAATTCAGGAACAACATTGAGGTGCTGGCTGGTGTCCAGAAAAAGGCAATGAAGTTGGTGAAGGATCTAGAGAATGGGTCATATGAAGAGTGGCTGAGGGAGCTGGGCCTGTTTAGCCTGGAGAAAAGGAGGATCCAGGAGACCATATCACTATCTGCAACTGCCTGAAAGAAGGCTGTGGCCAGGCAGGGGGTTGGCCTCTTTTCCCACGCAACTAATGTCAGGATGAGAGGACTAAATGTCAAGCTGCACCAAGCTCCACATCTGATTGCTAGGAGGCCACGAGAGCTAATTGGCATCAGTGTTGATACCAGCCCTGCTAGAGCCAGGCTTCAGGTGTTGCCGTGCACTGCAGGTTTCTCTAGTGGCTAAACCATTGCACCAGTTTGCCTCCCTTCACCATGCAATCAGTCGTTCGTAGACTTGCACCCTTAGCTGCTTGTGAAGGTGGTGCTGTAAGCCTGCCAATGGCAAAGAGAGAAACAAACAGAAATTGCTGAATATCCTCAAAGGGATGCTTTTATTTTTTAATACTGATAATTTAATTAGTCTGGCTCATAGCATGAATCCACATGCAGAGTTGAATCAGCTAAACTGAGTAGGTAGTAAAATGTGTTATGGAGGAAGCTTCAGTTAGAAAGAGGGTAGGTCAGGGACCTCAACTAAACAGCTTTGTTATTGCACAGAGGGAAACATGAAGATATTCTCTAAGGAAGTCATCTCAGATACAAAATCTGACCTGACTCACCAGAGCTCTTCAGAGAGCAGGGTTACCTTTGACTTTGGCATAGTTGTGAGAGCTGAGTACTTTGAATCTGATTTTCAAGTCAAATCCCTTCAAACTAGTACTCGGTAATTACTATCTACCTGGTAAAAGTTTAGCAAGAAATATTCAGTTGTCCTAATCATGGAAAGGTCTTTCCTATTGCTACAGTACAGACCCTTGCACAGTTATCACTTTGTGATTTCATTAATGCATAAAAGTATCTCAAAGGAGGGTGCCAAGAGGACGGTGTCAGACTCTTTCCAGTGGTGCCCAGTGACAGGACGAGGAGCAGTGGCCATACTCTAACACATAGGAAATTCCCCTTCAGCATGAGGAAGAATGTTACAGTGGCAGAGCACTGGAACAGGCTGCCCAGGGAAATCATGGATTCTCCCTCTCTGGAGACATCCAAACCCCAGCTGGACACGTCCCAGTGCCAACTGCTCCAGGTGATCCTGCCTTGACAGGGCAGTTGGACTGGACGATTTCCAGAGGTCCCTTCCAAACCAAACTGTTGTGCAATCCTGTGATAAACAGCATTCATCTCCAGAGACTTTTTTCTACTATTTCAGAAAAACAAGATGTGTAAGTAACTCACCATAGTATTCTAAATATCTTTATGTCTGAGTATTTGGCATTGTAATCTTAATAAAATTATTTCTCTGTGTAACTGTGTGGGTGGAGGGTGGGGCAATGGGTATTGTGTTATTGTCATCAAGATGTGGCCCAACACCTCCTTAGTTTCTGTGACTCTTTTCCATGCTATCCAAGAATCTGTTTTCTCCTTCTGTATTATATATATATCTGTTATATATACCCATATTTATTTTAAAATCTAAAATCACCAGGATACACATTTTTCAGTTTTTATGTTCAGTATATTCTTGAGTTCAGGAGGCAAATTACTATACCACTATAATAATTTCAAAAATAATTTTAAAATTAATATTTTTTTCTCCTGTCACAATATGTTTTATTAATAAAAACAATGAGAGGAATTATGTTGTATTGAGTATGTAACAAAAAATGAGATATTACATTCTGTCTAATCAGTTGTACAATTATAAATTCAGCAAACAAAAACTTGGGGATAAAAAAATAACAATTAAAACCCCAAAACTTTTCTGGTGTTATTTCTCTAAGGTATTTTCTTTTTAAATTGCTTACTAGATGCAGAAAATTCTTACAATTCTTCCTACAGTTTTTGATTCTTTACTAAGTATCATCATTTCAGGATCACTTTACTCTCTGTGGAAGTTTGGAAACATGACTTTCTTGTATTATGTACAGGCTGGAACAGTGATAGTATTTGATTCCACCCCCAAAAGAACTAGTTCATAGGAGAAAAAAATTCCGTCAGTGTCTCTTCATATAAACATATACAGCAACAAAGATACAAGCTTGGACTCAGGAAGTCTCTAAGCTTTAAATTGTTGAAAATTAGAACTGTACACTGGAATTGTCATTTGTTTATGCTATTTTCATACTTATTTTGCAAAAGCAGCCATCATTTGTCTGTTATTAAAAATTTAGGCTGACCAGATTTTTAGTCTCTCCCAGCATGGCTATTGTGTTATTTTGGTAAGTGCATTGTATTACCATATACTGTCATCTTCTTTTCAGGGCAAGGCAGTAGAAATACAATTATTTGATTCTTCCAAGATTTACAGTGACGTCTACGTCTCTGAAACAGGCTTACTTAAAAGTGATTGCTATGTTAGAACTTTAGCTTGTTTTCTTTATTACCTGATACAAAGGCAATTAACTTGTGTCCCATTCTAATAGTAGCACCAGTGGACAAATATATAGCTCAGTACAAATGAAAAAACCCTCAGTAGCCCCTGTATTCTAATTTATCCTGAATTTTCTTTCAGTAGATATAAATTTTAAAGGCAATAAAACATAAAACAGGAATACAAACAAGTTTACTGATGACACAAAGCTGGGAGGAGCGGACGATACCCCAGAGTGCTGTGTAGCTCTTCGGAAGGACCCTGGCAGGTTGGACAGATGAGCAGAGAAGAACTATCTGAAATTCAACACAGGCAAATGCAAGGTCCTGCACCTGGAGAAGAATAACCGCCTGCACCAGCACAGGCTGGAGGCTGACCTGCTGGAAAGCAGCTCTGTGGAGAAGGACCTGGGGGTCCTGTGGACAACAAACTGTCCCTGAGCCAGCAGTGAGCCCTGGGGACCAAGAAGGCCAATGGGATCCTGGCAAGCTTTAGGAAGAATATCGGCAGCAGGTTGATGGAGGTGATTCTGCCCCTCCACTCAGCCCTGATGAAGCTACATCTGGAGTGCTGTGACCAGTTCTGGGCTCCTGCAGAAAGTCCAGTGGAGTGCAACAAAGATGAGTAAGGCACTCGAGCTCCTCTCTTATAAGGAAAGGCTGACGGATCTGGGCCTGTTCAGCCTTGAGAAGAGACAGCTGAGGGGGAACCTCATCAATGTCTATCAGTATCTGAAGGGAGGTTGTCAAGAGGATGGAGCCAGGGTTTTTTTGGTGGAGCCAGGGTTTTTTTGGTGGTGCCAGGCAATCGGACAAAAGGCAGTGGGCAGAAGCTGATGCACAGAAAATTCCACCCGAATATGAGGATAAGCTTTACTGTGCGGGTGACCAAGCACTGGAACAGATTGTCCAGAGAGGTTGTGGATTCTCCCTGACTGGAGATATTCAAGAACCCTATGGACACAATCCTGTGCCACAATCTGGTTGAACCAGATGATCCACTGGTCCCTTACAACTTTATCCATTCTACAATTGTGTGGAGTTCAGTGCTTCACACAATGGAGGAGTCTGAGATCCTCTCCAGACAAAAATGCATTATGCAGTATGTCTACACAACACAAAATAGATTACATATTGTTTACAGGTAATTCTTTTAATTATCTGCAAATAAATGATTAGGCCACCAACTGGGCTGGGCCTAATGGCTGAGATAACTCAATGGGATGGAGAAAATCACTGGACACAATGTGAGAAACCACTGGATGTGGTGGTGGCACAGCTAAGAGCTGAAAAACCTACAGGTAGTGCCATGAGGCTGTCTGTGTCAACAGATGTTTAAGGAAGAATTACGGGAAGGATGGCCAACTTTCTAGATAAGGGGGGTCCAGTGGTATTTTGGGGATTAAAGTCCTCAAAGGTCAGCAATGCCTAGTGCAGATGTACGAGTGCTTATACATAAAGCAGAGAGTGACTCGGTAAAGGCATACTGAAACCAAGAACAATTGCAGTAAGTATCAGCAGGTTGCTCCTTTGGGATGGGGGAGGGGTGGAAAAAGGGAAGTACAAAGGTGGTGAAAAAGAGGCTCAAAACCTAGAAAAGCAGAAAACAAAGTTTCCACATCACACAATTGGTACTGCTATCAGGGCCACATGAATGTTGAAACTATTTCTGCAGCCAGGAGGATGCGAATGCTGTCCCTGGCTTGCGAGGTTAAAACCTGGACTTGATGGAACATGGAATCTGATACCACTGCATCAGAGCTTGTTTGAGCCTGGTGGCGTCAGTATCTTCCCAATAATTACCTCATAGAAACAACTGGTAAAGTATTCAGCCTCTTTGGGGCCTGTGGGAAGTAGAAAGTGGAGGCAACAATATCTGCTTTTACTTGCTATAAATAAATAACCTTGCTAAATTACCTTTATATTTACCACTTACTTAATGGTGCCTTCAGTTCATTTTTCTAGCATTGCTTTTTGCAGAAATTCATTACTGTAAATAATGTTGTGAGTTTTTTCCAGGTTCTAAGTTATAGTCCTTGTCACTTTCCAAAATTTGCATCTCATAAGTTAAAGTCAGATAAAATACTATGCTCACATAGCCCCAGTTTTCATATGCACCCGGAAAAGTATCGTATTTAGTAGTTTTTGAAAAGGCTCTCAAAATTGAGACTTTTAGTATCATGTTCTTGCATATAATGATGTAAATAAGTATAGATTTGGCTATGTATTCCAGATTATATAACCTTAAAATAGTCTACAATCCAGTCCCTTCCCTGTTCTCAAAGTAAGAAAGAGAGAATCACTTGCATTTCCCCGTCGTTGTCTGGACTCCCACTACATTCTTCATTCATCATTCCCATAACAAAATCAGTACTTCAAACTTCCAGAGTTCAAAAGCTACATGGAAACCAGCACTTGAAAGATTACTAAAATTTAAGCATACCTCTACTTGATATTTGCTACTTTATGTCAATTAAGAAATAAAGATTAAAGGTATTTCCATAGGAAAATAGAGAAGGCTCATAGCCTTGTGTTACTGAATAGTCAGATTCTAGAATGTGTCAGTACACATGAATGCATTTTCCACAGGCTTTTCTTCTCTGATTTAATTGAAAAGGCTCAGAGAAAGTTTGTTATGCGTGTAAATTGTGATGGTAGTGATAGAATATCGGTGACAATTTTACGCTGTGCATGGCAGTGATTTTTTCACTGACCAGCTGCAAGGCATTTTTTCTCTGGGCACTGCAGAGTGCCTGCAAAGCACAGCAGATAATCATTTAAGCTCCATCTGGGATCTGTTCTGATACTACTTTCTTTGTCACACTTTAGGGGCTTTTCAGCAAAACTATGGCCAAAATTGTCTTACTGTTGTTCAGTACCTCTTCTTAAGGTTCTGTTTCTTCTCTCCCTGCCTTCACCCTTTACCACAGAAATACTTGACATCCTTTCTGCAGAGTTGCTCTTTTAATGCCAACAGAGCAAAGAGACTTGGCAGGTAGTTTGGCAGTAACTGATCATATCCAAACAGTAATTGAATTTTGTTTGCTGTCATAATGGAAGGGCCAACACCATGCTATCTGTTCTGTGACAATGGGCACCAAATTACATTACTCATTTCGTTGCTCATGCTACAATCCGCATATCTGGATATGAAACTCTGCAAATTACAGAGGTGGGAAGGGGAAAAAAAGGAAAAGACTGGACAGAGTGGCTCAGTGCAGTCACATTAAAGACTGGAGCTGTTACAATCTCTCCCAAGAAAATGCACTGTGCTTTGGTTTCAGACAAGGATTTTTTGTTCATTTCACATAACCACAATATTCAGGGCAATAATTTCAGATTGCTATCTGGGGAACCTCTCTGCAATATTTATTTATCAGTGGGCCAGATACTCCACTTTGGCAACTCTGTCAAATGCCAGCTGGGGCTTGGGCACAGTTTTTCTTAATCACAAACAGTGTAATTGGCTGTGTATGTAACACAAGAGATATTTTTGTGTCTGTTACAATACAACACTTACCACCACGATTTTGAGGTTTTATTTATTGACACTTCTTTCAGACGTGAATAAGAATAAAGTAAGGAGTCTGGCAGTCCTGTTCACCTACCCCCAGTCTCTGAAGCATTCTAAATTTCTGCTAGGTGTGTTAATTGTTTTAATAAATTAATAGGGACCATCAAAGACATAGCTAGAAGGAGGAGAAGAGATTGAAGTCATCATACACATTCCTGTGCCATAAAGTGGACCTGAGTAGGCCCTATCAACACCCACGGGAGAGAGCAGAGCAGCCTGAGAGGACGAGTATGTGCTGAGAGGAAAGGTGAAAATCTCCCAAATGCTGACTGATTGAAAACGTCTCACCCTGTTATATCTTCAAGAAATGAAAGACCCAGAGCCTGCTGAGCATGTGCAAGGCCACCAGGCCATGTCAGTGCCAAGGAGGGGCTGTGCAGGTCAGTCCCCATCCGAGGTGCCGGTGGCAGCCGCGCACCCTCAGAGACACCAGCTCTGCACGTGCTGCTGAGGGAACGTGGCACCTGTGAGGGACTCTGTGCACACCTGCCCAGAGGCCACTGTCACAGCAGAGCAGCTCTCCCCGGGGAGTGGGCAGCCAGGCTGGACTCCTCACGGGTGACTGGGAGTGATGGTGCGTGTGACAGGGTCTGTGTGACAGACAGTGTGCACCTGTGGGCGTCAGAACCACGGGAGGAGACATGCACATGTCCCATGCAAATATCTGCTTTTAATTATGCTTAATAATGCTGTCTTACTTCCTTTAATAGCAATAGCCTATATAAATATATTCCAGTAAATATAATTGTGATCTAGATCTTCCCCCAACTCATTTCCCTATCAAAGAAGAGGGAATTTGAAACATACATACTTTGTATGTGTACAAGGGCCAAGAGTTATTTGCTACAGTAGGCACGACTGCCAGAAAAGAGTTTAGGAATTTTTGGAGAGCTTTCCAATGCTTTGTAGAAGCAATTCAACTATTGAAAGGAAAAGTCTCATGTTAGCGTTATAACTGACTTAATATTGTGAGCTAGAATTTAATTGACTTCACTGAGATTGAAAGGAAGTAATTTAGGACAGGAATTGCTGGTAAGAGTAATGGATACATTACAAGCTGGTTTCCATTTCTTTTATTGAAGAAGTTGTAAAAGTGATGCCATTGCAAAGCAGACCTTTTGCATTTGGACCAAACGAAGAGGCCATCCTATGTTTTCTTGTAACACATCAGTCCTTGGTCACTTTTGAAATCATTTAGCCTTCACAACTGCCAGTACTAAAACAAAAAGGGCATTTACTAGTGAATAAAGAAGTGGGCATGTTTAGGAATGTATAGTATGCCAAATCTATCTTTTTTTGGAAGAAAATGACCTAGTTATGTTTGAACATGAAACTGTGATTTCTGTGTGATAACACAGGATTAAGGGGCGCTGTTTTACTTTTTCTTATTATCTTCGGTCTTCAAGGTTCCTAAACTATGGGTGAGAATAAAATTGACCCGTGAGGCCAATCCATTATCCCTGTCAATTCAAGGAAATCTCTGAGAAAAACCTGAAAAATATTGGTAATCCTGATTCTCTTTGAGATACAGAAGAGAGGAAGGCCTCAAAAGAACAGAAAGTCCTTTTTGTTTTTTAAATCTGTAAGGAAAGTAAATTTGCCAGAATCCTGGAGAAAATTGGTGGAAAATTAAACCCCATGAATTTAAGAGAACTTGCCAAAATGCTTCAGATGAATCAGATCCCCTTGTGACTGTAGAAACATCTGTATCATTTGTAGGGTTTTGTAAAATACACAAAGCAATTTATGAATTTATTTTGGCTTGCTTATTTCTCTAATTTTTTTCTTAAAAACCACACCATTCTGTGTTTTGAAAAATCTGGCTGTGTAAGAACGCATAGAAAAGCTGGGCTGTGGCCCTGTGCAGATCACTCCCTTTCTCCTCTCCATTGCAGGAGTTGGAGAAGGTATTCAGAGCTGATAACTGATATTGCAGAAGCCCTGAAAGCATTGCTGTACTTGGACTTCGTAAATATGAGTACTTTGGATAATTTAATGCAAACATCAGTGCATCTAATCAGGAACTGAAAAATGGTACACTGCAAAATGGCTAATATTTTCTAGTTTTCAGTGCATTACAGTTAGATAAGTAAGGCATTACTAATTATTAAGTTGGTTTTCTGTTCAATGTGTCTAAAAATACCTTGGACTTGGACCTACAAATGAAGCTTTGGCATTTCAGAATGAATTATCCATCTCAATACCTCTAAGGAGCTGGGCTTGAATGCTTGTTCAGATTGAATGTAATGAAAATAGAGTAAAAATAAAATTATTTGTGTTTTCATCCTCTTAAAGACCTTTCTAATTATGGAAGATTGAAAAGGATTTTAATTCTAATTTAGGAAAAGCAGATGAACTTGTCAATAAGGAATGGCTCTCTATCTCTACTTAGCAGTGCAATTTTTCTTGCTTTTTTGTACTTTTTATAATATTTGATTTTTCTCGCTTTACAATATTATACTCAAAAGTTTCCTGAGAGGTAGAGAAGTGTATTGTCACTATTTTAAACATGAGGAACTGAGGAGTATAGAAACAAGAGGCAGATCTAAGCATTTTAGCTGCAATGTTTTAACCCCTGGCTTTATGACAAAGAGCTAGATTTCATCCTCAGCACTATGTTCAACATCTTTGTTGTCTGTCAGCCATTAGCTTGACAATAAAGAAGAGATGCCTTTGAGAGCTGCATGTTGAACAGAAAAGACACTGAAAGTGGACAGTAGAAACATTAAAATTAGATTTTAATGTTTGTAACTTAGCTGGCCCTAGCTAGTTAAACATCCTATGGTAGTCACTGGAGGGAAATGGGAACTTACAAAATATGTTTCACTGGACCAAAAGAAGATATCTTTTCTCTGATTCTTGCCAGTCAGTGTAAAGAGGCCTGAGAATGACTAGCTCAGATATGGACTACTTTGTAAATACCAGGGTGAAGGTTGTCAAAGTCAGCACCAGTAAGGCTAGGTGGCTCAGATTATCAGAGCTGGAACTGATGGGTCTTCAGGGAAAGACTGTGTTTCCTGCCTGAAACAAACCTGTATTGTTTTGTGCTTTTACCCCAACTGAAATGCCTAAAGTGCACAAAGCATGTAGCTGAGAAGGTTTTATGACTCGATTTCCTCAGGTGTTTTTGCTAAATGACATGTTTGAGGGTGCATATTTTCTACAAAAATTAAGGGAGAGACACTGTCAGTTAAAATGTAATCCAGTGCAATATTGGATTAGCTCCCTGGGACTCCTTAGTCTTGGTTTCAGTCTCCTATGAGCAATAGGCTGAGATTTTTGTTCCTTTGTCTTGACTCTGGGCTTCTGTTCACTAAGGGTCAAAAAAAAGTTTCTTAAGTCTTTTGTGGACTGGGTCACTGACTCGGGAGATACAGATCTCATCTTTGTTTTACCTGCTTATCAGCCGTGACATACTTTTCTGGATATCTGGAGAGACTGGCATGGGGGCTGTTCAAGCAGATCACAGCAATCCCTGACACACAACCTAAAGATTTGCTTGGCAGGACAAATAAATCCTGTGGACAGTGATGCCTGCCCTGCAAACACAGACCTCACAAAAATCACAGCTCAGCCCTGCTCACCCAGCCAATTCAGATGACCCCTGGGAATGGAAGGCTCACCATGATCATTGCTGACAGCACAGCTCCTACATCTGGCAATTCCTCTCTTCAGCCTGCACATTCCATATGATGCTGCAGATCTCAGCATTGTGCTTCTCCTGAGAGGGGGCTATTTATTGCTCCCTGAGTTAGGTGTTACCTTATTATCTAGCTCCTAATGGATTTAGGTAATCAGTGGGGATATGCAGTGAGGTCTCCTTTGTCCAGGTGGGTAGGTTTTTGGTTGCTGTTGTGGGGATTCATTCAGAGCGTGGGTGATGGTTGCAGTTTTTCAGACCAAAAAAAAAAAAA